>VTPC01001469.1:31702-47173 GCA_011009095.1 Ignelater luminosus | reverse complement strand
TCAGTGATAAATGCCCATATAACTCTTAAAGAAGAAATACAGGCTGACAAATATTTGCCTTAAACAACAGAAGAAACATCTTAACTTACACCTTCAAAGAAACTGTAACTGGTTAATGGAACTGATCGTTAAATAAGCAGTTAGTGAAGAGTTATAACAACTCAAGATTAGAATGCACAGCTGCAACAAAATAACATTGGTTTTTAAATTAAACAGATAAAAAAGATTAGCATGGATTATATCATACAAAATTAGTAACTAAAGAAAGATTAGGTTATGTGGTCTGACGAAGAGTCAAGATTTTATAAACAATCTGACAAACTTAGAACTCTATTTGCAGTATGATGTAAATTATACCGTCATGTTGTTAACATTAGCATTAATATCCGCATTCACCTAAAACCAGTAATAAGCAAATAACAACCTTTGCCCGAAACTAGTATTAAGCACATAATAAAATATTTGTTCATTACTGGTTTTAACCACAAGGTTACGATTACTAAACCATTTTGGGTATTAGTGCTAACATACTATACAAAAACCATAATTACAGGTTAAGTTCGTTTTAGTAGCCCAATGGTGTAGAAAAGTTTACATAGTATAAAAGAAGAAATATACCTATTCCTTAGTAAGTAGTAGTAATCTGTATTCTCACCAGCTGTTTAGGGATAAATGCGTAGCAAAATTAATATTTCTGACTTTTAACAAGATAATGATACATTTTCTTATTTGGTTATCCAACAATAAACTCAGTTTCTTAGATAACGTAATTAACCGATTTTAAATGTAATGGGATGAGATGTTACAGTAACTCATACCACAGGATTCATACTTTATAGAAAATAGGTTTTTGCTGTAATCTAACGCATGTGCTTGAGGTTACAATAGGTGATTTCTTTGAAACAGTGGATTTATTTGAGTTACAGGAATAATAAATTGTATTTAGTCTTTTGTTATATTTGAGCTACAGTTGAATTTGATTTAGTGTTATCAAGTACATTATATTAAAAAAGTAATTTCATATTTTGTAATATTGAGTAACCTGGGATAAATAGATCCGGGCAGTATTGGAATCGGGCAGATACGAAAGAGTATTTTCAGTACAAATCAAACTTTACGACGGCAAAAAAAATTAAAATAACATTTGGAAAATATTAGGGATATCAAGAAATCCGAACATACTGATCTGTTTGAATGCAGTAACGATAGTGAAGACCCACCACATTGAAGATAGTTCAGTTTGTGAAGATGATTCAAATAACAATACTGTATCTCACAGCAAAGATGAAATTAATCCAAACAACAATGGAAGTCTTTTCTCTGGTAATGATTCTTCAAAACTATTATTTAATTGGACAAGAAGAGTGGATAATTTCGTACCACAAAAAAAGATCCGTTGGAGGAAGCTATATCACAACTGGCAGCATCAACAGAGGTATAAACATAATACTAGTGACTTCTTCAGTCTGTTTCCAAAATTCCTAATTATGCAAAATGCTCAGTACACAAATCTTCACCTAGAAATAAATATTCGAGAAGCTAAAAAGAAAGACAGTTAAACTTACTAATGGGTGTGATATTTATTATTGTATTAGGATGGAACTTTATGATGTCCTACAGTCATGTTTCAATAATATATCTGTGTATAATAAATCTCGGGAAAATAAAGTATGTAATATATCTAAAAAAAACGTTTTTTCCTGATTTCTTCTAAACTATATTTTGGTAAATAGATGCATCACCTAATGCTACTAAAACAAATTAAATTCTATTGCTGTTTACGGCAAGAATTTTTCAATACAAGATATGGTAAGTACATTTCAGTTCATTGATAATTTAAGGGGTGAAAACCGCTTACTTTTAAAGCAATATATTTCAAACAAACCCATCAAACGTGACATAAAACTCTGAACAAGGTGCTGAGCTAAGATTGGTTATCTTTAACCTAAGTTTACAGTGACAGAGAAGAAAACGCAAAGGAAGATTTACTAGGCGAGCGTGTTGCTTTGAGACTTACAGAAATAATTAGAAAACCAAATGCAGTTGTATATTTTGACCGGTTTTTTAAATCTGTATACTTATTGAAAACCATCGAGTTTGGTACGTCAAACTGAGAAACAAAAGTACCTACTTTTAGAGGAAAACTTGAAGGAGGCAAAAATGAAATGGCGGTATGTAGTGAAGGGACTTTGGGAATTCGTTGAAAAGCAAGATGTTCTTTTACTAAGTAATTGCCATGAATCAAATTCATTTTTTATAACAACCACAAGGGAGAAATAGATCTGGCAGATCAAATGATTAGTTGTATAAACTACACAGAGGAAGTGCTGAATGGTAGACCCAAGTATTACTACAACTGCTTATGATCGCAGTCTACAGCTACTATGGTGGTTTACATAAAAGTGAATCAAAAAAAGTTTTGTTTATCGAGTACGTTTCTGAAGTGGCTACAAATCTAATAAGTGTAAGAAGATATCGACTTTCACAAAAAATACACTCTAGGCAAAGCAGGCCCTTGAAAAGATTAAAATTTTATGCAAATATTGAAAACCGTTTACTAATAAAACAAGGCGACAGAAGATGTACGATGGCAAACAAGAAAAATTAAGAAAAGGACAAGAACAATATGTAAGCAAAATCAAATTTCACTCGGTATTGAATGTTTCACACAGGTTATCACCTAGAAAGGCTTGGTACTAAATCCTAACTAATGTTTTGTCTTTTCATTTTTATAATTTGTTTATATTTGCTTGATTATTTTTTTAAATAGAATTTTAGCATTTTTAAGCTTTGAGGTGGAAAAATATCTTTCGATCTAAAATAATGTAGGAATATATTTGTCCCAAGCATTTTTTTTTAGAAACCGTCAAACATAAAAATTTTAAATTTTACTGTATATTGCTATATAAATCAGATCATAAAGAAATAACGCTTAGACTAATTAGCCAAAAATCATATTATTGGAGTTTGGTAGAAATTCTGGGATTACTTAGAAAGAAAATTAAGAGGGCTGTAAACTAAAAACGCAGGCTAAAGTTGTATTTTGCAAACAATTGAAGTTAACACAAAGAGAATCTCAGAAATCTAAAGCACATACTGTTAACATCTCTTGATAAAAAGTTCCAGAGGGTATTGAAAAACTAAAATAAGAAAACAGTTGTATCTAAAAATTTCCTAGTTGGTTATTATTGAAGTTCATCCATTCCTTTATTCCAATTCAAATGAAGGTCTCGGAAACAAGTTTTTATAACACCATTTAATCATGTCACTGGGGTTTTCATTTTATTTCTTTATTAGAAATATGTTGTAACCTAAAAAGAAATAAGTTTTGCCTTGGTTCGACTCCATTAATTAATCAAACAACTTGATACAATGTTAACGGTAGCAAATATCTTTTTGATCATACCTTGGTATCTATTAACTACGACTTTTTGGTTACGACACCAGTACTGACAACGTAAAACTCTGTGATCGTGGAAAGTATTTTTTGTAATCTAGTCGTTCTATCTGACCTTACAGCCATGGTTGGCAAAGCATATATCTAATTACATCTGTGGACGAAAAATTGGAATTGACACTGAAAACTTGTCTTAATAGACAATAGAAGATTTACAAGATACTAAGCACATACTTTCTAATTTTTGGAACAGTTAAAATCATTTTGAATGATGGAACATACATTCTATGTATACATAACATTTCACTCAACCAATTATGTAGGAACTCTATTCGTTTGACAAATGCTGGTTAGTTTCTTGTTTCCTGTTTTTTATGTATGGTTAATTTCTTCAGAGTCTGCAAATATCTTGCCATGCAATCATAATCATTAACACATTTGACTTTATTATCAATAGACAGTGGGATTATATTTTATTTTGATTTTGGCTAGTTTGTCTTTTGACAAATCAAGAGGTTTAATTGTAGTTAGTAAAAACTACATTGTTATGTGCGGCTGAATTAAATTGTCAAATTTTATCATTTCAAATTCGGTTGCAAATGTCGCCATGGTCAATATAAAAACATCCTGGATTTCTATATCTCGTGCAATTGATGCTAAGTCTAACCTGTCGAAATCTTAGAATTAGGGAAGGTCGACTGGTAAAATGTTCATCTTAAAAATAAACAAAAGCGTGAATTTTCTAAATTATAGTGCTTATTCATTGGCATGAATAAGTGTTAAATTTTTGTCAATATCATTAATCTGTTAGTACAGGCGGATTGTCGCACGTCAATTTCTGTGAAGAATTTTTGCTGATTCATAGAAACTGAACAAGAAATGAATGTCGGAACATTTTCAGTGAAATTGACCAGTCATTTCTATCTTTCACGAAGTGCTAAATCTGATTCTAGGTACTTGTGTTAATTTTCTATTATCATTTCAACTGAAACAGTGAAACGTACACGTGAGAACACCGTTGTGTCATATCATTATTAAAAATTAGCACTAGTTATTTTAAACTATCGTAGTTTCTTACATTTGTGAGTGCATTAAATTATTATTATGTTTATCTTTCCTAACCTTACTTCGTGAAACATCGTTTCTTGTGGATAATATAGTTTATAATTTGTACTACATATCGTCATTGTACACGTATGTCATGGTAATTCCTCTTTACAAAATTGTAGAAATAATAGTCGTACTTATGCAAGTGGATAATAATAAATCGATTGATAACATGAACTGATAACAATAACTGAAGAGATACTAATTCAGCCGAACATATGTGTGTAAACAGAGACGTTTTATTTTTATTTTTATTAAAGCTGATTTCAGTCAAAACGATTCATTAAAACTGACATGGGAAAACTCGCCTTAAGCGTCATTGAAGATACAACAGTAATGATGACATTGTTTTAAAGATTCGGCTGTTCAGAAATAGATACCTAAAGCGCGATAAATATCAACTGCATTAGAGATTGCTCGGATTGAGTTAGAAAAGTTGATTTATAAAATGCATCGTATAAAATTTTTGAATTTAAAAAGGAAGTACTGCTAAACTGATTTAAATATCAAACTGGAGGAATAGAGATTTTTTTATAGTAACTGACAGGGGCATAAACAAATGATAAAGAGTTTTAGTATCAGAAAATGTTGGGAGAATTGTTAGTCTGGTATTAATCCATTATATATGTTATATACAGTTGAGATTTATACCGCGAATGACGAAGATATACATACAGCAATAGAAAGCATTATAAATCATAACCACGCGGTAGATAAAGCAATAAATCAATTTAAAAATCGCAATAACTTAAAATGGTTTGTCTGGTGACTACTTCTGGGAATTGATATAACAACTACTACATATTTTATCTCATCTGATTAGAAAATGAATGATATCCAAAGCACAACAAGAGAAAATCCAGGGTTTTTTAAATTCTATATAAAATTTACTCGAATTTTATTGTTGACGATATTAAAGGTAGTATACCTGTGCTTGTTATTTACCTACTCGTAATTCATGTACCTTATACGAAATCTCAAATATTTGCTCTAATTCTAGATCGGCAGTACATCTAAATATTTTGCTTAAGGCCTTTTTAGAAATTCAATAAGACTGTAAGAACTTTATCGGTAAATATATTACTTATTACGAAAGGAAAAACTTTTTCTCATTTTATTCATTGGAAACTTACCTTATTAAAAAAGTTTGTTCACACGTAATCATGCTAAATCTAAAATCACTAACTAACATATTAAATATTCACTACACTCTTTTTATTAGAACTAAGGTCCTGGTTATAAAAATTCACTTACTAAAGCACAATCTCGAGACTTTATTTTTGCTACAACTGGGCTATTTTAAGTTGTCTGGAATTAATTAAGTAAAGATAATCTTCTAATTCTTTTTGCTATTCATTTTTAAATAAATTAAAGGTGGCAATGTCCTTATCAAGAATAGTATACGATCGTTTTGTTTCCGAGGATCTTACTGAAATCTGCGTACAATCTACCTTATCTTAAAAGCACGTAAATCTGTCAGTCAACTTGTGACAAAGACGTCACAAATTTTTTTCATGCGTCGTTCCAAATAACAGAAAATGGTTTAAGCAAATTAAAACGGTTGTTTAGAAAATACGTTATGTTTTAGGAATAGTTTGTTAACACTGTAAATATTACCAAATTATTTTTGTTTTATTTTTTCATTGCTCCTTTTTAATATTGACAATAAATGGAAACGTTAACTTTTTATTGTACTGAAAGAACATTCAACTATGGATAACAACCTTTATTAACAAAGGGATGGGTAACAAAAGGGAGATGAAATCTTATTTAAAAATTTCATAAGGGTGGAAAATAGGTGTTATGAAATGTAAACAAGCAATTCATACCTCGTTAATAGAAAATAAACTTTGTTCTCCTTTAGCAGAATTTAATGTTGCGTAGGTATACGTTTCAAATTAGTTTCTGGCAAAATTATTAACGTCAAACCCTTTTAATCATGTTTATATTATAATTTACCACCAGGAAATTCCCTGTTTATTCGTTTATTTAATAATAAACGCGCATGTAGCTTCACGAAATGTTTTTAAAATGGAACGAATAATAACCTTTAGTATGAAGCCATTTTGTGGCTGTAATGGAATAAATTGAAAACAAAAACCATAATAATTACGGTTAGTTATAAAATTAAAAATGATTTTATTTTATATTTATTAGTAATCAAGAGGTCGTAGACCTAATAACAGGTTACGTTTACCTAGATTGCCCAGAGATTTCTAAAAAGTGCAAAATGTACAGATAACAATTACAGTAAGGTAATGACGACATAAGAGTACTGACATCACATTAGTTACAATCAAACTTTGTCGAACTCCGATGGCAAGGCAACGCCAGTTACAAAGGCCCACGTCGTACTCCGACGCTAGGCAGAAGGCAGAAGAGAGTTCAAAGTCTACATAAATTAATTATTTCATGCATTACCACTCAAGTAAGCAGCCTTACTCAGTCAGTTAATTAAGACTTGGTAAACGGTAGTAAATCAAAATAGATTGTTAGAAGAAGCATGGTAATGCCTGACTTTATTGCTTCGTTCTTATTTATAAAATTAAAAGCTGAGACTAACAATAATCAAAAGATTACAACAAGAATGAACTGCAATAACGTTTTGAATGTTTTGAATATTTCGTAAAATTTGATTAATTTTGAAATTGAATCGAAACAGATGATTTAGCCAATGAGATTTGTATTTATGTTAAGAATCGATTTTGTAAGTACATATGTAAACTGCACTTTAGATCGTAGCTGTGGCTATGATAACCAACGGGAGGCACAAAGGACAAAAGATTGCACGACACTATTTCCAATCCATTTTTTCCAATGGTTTTTTTTCCATATTTTTTATCGGCTTTTTTCCATAAGTTCTTTTTTCCAATCCATTTTTCCACTGATTTCTTTTCCATAAGTTGTTATTTTTAACACATTTTTCCAATATTAATTAACTTAACCTAACCTATTAATTGAATTTAATAATTTTCTTGAGTTACTCACTCATGACAGACATTAAAAAGCTCTACCGCAGGTAGGATTCGAACCTACGTACTCTTATATCTCGCGTAAGGTGCATTAACCAACTGTGCTACCGAGGTAAGTATTCTAATTGGCTATTGTAAAGCCGTCATTAATAGTTTAATGTCTGTCATGAATCATGAGTGAGTAACTCGAGAAAATTATTAAATTTAATATCTAGAGAGATTCGAACTTATATAGCCAACTAGAATACCTACCTCGGTAGCACAGTTGGTTAATGTACCTTACGCGAGATAAAAGTACGTAGTTCGAATCCTACCTGCGGTAGAGATTTTTAAATTATTTCAATTAATTTAAATTGTAATGCGACCTAACCTATTAATTTTCATTTTATTGAAAAAAAATATTAGCGGTAAAACTTGTTAGTGGAAAAATATATTATTGGAAAAATGGATTGGGAAAAATGACTCCCTTCCCTGACAACGCAGTTAGTTCATTCTCCTGATTTGTACAGTAATTTCCTAAAATCTTCAGGGAAGTAGTTCAGGAATTCACCTACAAAGAGAAACTGTAACGTGTCAGTGTGATAGAAATGAAAACGTCTAACAGACAAACCACAGTCAAAGTACAAGAAACATAGAGAGAAGCAAGGAGAGAAAAAAGATATAGACGGAAATTTAACTTTTAGCACACCAACTTAAGAATCGATTGACTTAACACAGTGGCATCAAAAAAATAAAAAGATGAAGGAAATTTGTGACAAATCGAGTATGCCTAAATGAAAAGTCTAACCGATTAAACACAACCTATGTATGTACAGACGACCGGGTATAGTCAAGGAGAAAGCAATCCAGCAAAACAAAATCTAGTCAAGATACGAAAAATACAGAAGAAAAGATAAAGAGAAACGAGAAAAAGACAAAAATCAAAGATATCAGACACAAACAACACAAACCAAGCGTCACCATCTTTAGACTTTCTCTTCTCTATGACTAAACTTAAATTTTGTGAAAACGTGATCATTTCTTCTCTATTAGTTCTTTTAGACTCAAGCATAATATTACCGCCACTATAGTCTATTTCAATATTATAGAATTCAGAGTAGACTTTGGTTTTAGCTCCCCTTTGCAGTGTACAACAAACATACAGCAAATTCAGGTTTTACAACCTAAAAGTAAGAACCACTACATCTTTTGACAGCTCATGTTTAATGTTTACAGAATGACGTAAGTAACTTATAAATATTTATTTAGTAACTTTTAGTGAAACTTCAAAGTATACTGTTACAAAAATACCACGTCGAGGCATACTCTGAATTCTATCATATTGAAACAGACTATATAGTTTATTTCGTTTCTATAATTCCTGTTAGATTTTTGTTGTGTTGGTAACAAAACCTTTTAAACACTAGAATTTTTCATTCAGAAATGTTGACAATATTGTTATTTGTCTTTATTTAATATCAGAGGTTAGATTGTCATTCAGAAAAGTTAAATGTTTGCATTTCGTAGTTACCTTTTGTTGTTTGTTTATTATTTGGGATAAAAATTTATTTTTTGTGTTTATTACTTTAATATTAATTGTAATGAAACTGATTTGCACATAAAAACGAACTTACTGCATTTTAACCCTATTCTGACTTATGACATTCGTTTGACAGAAGATTTTCTAGTGAGAAATGTGTAACTAGAAATAGTGACACCAACATAAATAAGTTTGGGGTATAACAGTGCATGCAAATAAAACCCTAAATATTTGAAATAGATTGGAATTATAGAAATGAGATAAGGTATATCTACCAATACTTCGTTACGTTTTGCTTAAATTACATTCTCACTCATACTTTTTCAATTTCATCAATAAAACAGTTCAGGGGTTTCCCATTTTTGAAGTATTAAGCGTACTTTGTAAAAAACAAAAACATCCAAGTCAAAAGATTTCTACGCTGAAAGTAGATGCTTGAATTGCCTACTGATGCTGTTTCAGTCAGTTTTATTAGTCCAGACAAAGTTTTGGAAATGAAAAAAGGACTGAGTAAAACCCTTTCCTTTTCTGATTAGTTAGCTGCACTAAATAAGAAAAGCGTGGCAAGCTGTTAAGACACCATAGAAAACATACAATCCAAATCTTGACTAGGGATTATATTATATGAGCTGCTCAAGAATTTAAGTGTTTGAAATCATGGTGTTCCAGTTTGAAAAATTAAAAATAAAGCCACCAGTCTTCCAGACTTTGCTAAAAACGCACTTAACCTCCTGTCATTCATCCTCTTAGTACGGATTGGATACAGTTGTGAAACATATTGAAATACTTGGGTATTAGGTTAGAAAGTTGGAAATTTCACGGCAAAAAAAGGGAAGAACATTCCATTCGTTGCAAAAATATGTATTGATTGATCGAAAGAAATTTTAATCTGTCTCTAAATAATAAATTCCTGCTGTACAAACAAATACTCAAACCGGTTTGGACCTACAAAATCCAACTAAGGGAATGTGCCAAACAGAGTAACATCGACATAATTCAAAGATTTCAGAACAAAGTACTAAGAGACATCGTAGATGCTTCCTGATATGTGAGAAACAGTTACCTACATCGCGACTTAAAAATAGAAAGTGTGGATAGCAAGATAAAGAGGTTAATAAGGAGCCATGAAGAGAGACTCGATCGACATCGAGGTGATCCAGCATCTCTAGAGAACGAAACTATTTGAATTATTTTAAGTGCTAAGCGTTAGTTAAAGCAGAGTAAAGTGCGGTAATGTACACGCTAAGCTTACAATAATGTAGTTAAGTGCTAGAACCTAAGAAATACTCTTGGGTTCAAAAATTAAACGCTAATAATTTAGGTTAGATTTAAATTCCTTATTAGTTTGGATTAACTGTATATATTGACTACAATAGGAAAAAGGTTAAGAAGTTTTTGTTCATAAAGTTCCATTAACATGTCAATAGATTGATTGATAGGAAGTTTTAATAGTATAATATAGATAGTTCTTATTCCAATAAAATTCATTTTTATTGTTTATCGCTTCTACAATTTACTAGATTTGAAATTGTTTATCGATAAAATTTTGAAACTAATTACTCACATTATCATTCTTCTTATTTATTCATTAAATTATAAGTTTTCTGTATTAACACGCAGTTTATATGTACAGCACAGAACCTACAGTGAAGTTGATATAATGATTGAATTTGAAGGTAAACAGAGGCATTACACAGAAGCACATCATTTGTATATTAATGAGTATTTAGTTCCGCATCTAATTAATAAATCAGCATCTGCAATAATCAACGCTTTGCAAAGGACCATCCTGAACCCAACTAACCGCAATATTCAACTAGTGAAATGTTACTACTTACTACCTGTATTTAACTAATTTCGAAATTACAGATAATTTGTAGAATACACATTCCTTCATTCCTATAAAAATTTATGAAGCAACATGATAAAAGTGGTTTAACTTATTTAATTACTAGAGTTTAATTATTTAATAACTTTTAATTAATGAACTAAATATGTAATTTGTAGATAGTGATTAATATAAACATATTTCGCAACCAGTTACGTATTATATACGATATTTAAGAATTTGTTATTGTACATTTGTCTATTGTATCCAATCTTTCAAAATGGTTTGTGAAATTGTAAATTTTTAAAAAGGATAAATGAATTGATATTGAAGTGAGTCATTTCAGTTATCTGGAAATAGAATGTTCAACCTGAACGGAGTCGGCACAACAAATTCGATTATTGATAGTGAGTTTTAATAAATTGGGAAATATACAGGGTGTCTTAATGATCTGTGATCAGGGGATACAATCACTACTTGTAAGAATATCAAAAACTGTTACTACATAGAAAAGTTGTGCAGTATGATCATCTCTGCTTTCTAAGATTGTTTTCGATTACACAAGTGGCACATAAAGCCTAAGCTTTATTAAATAAAACACCCCGTATATTTTGTTATTTTCTTATTCTTCTTCCGATGTTGATTACAACGATATATTAGCTTTATGAGCCCTACATCAAACAGTTTAGGTATTATTTCATTTTTTTCTTGTAAAACATCATCAAATAACGTACGTAACAAAAGTTTTGGTAAAATGTCTAGTCTACTGCGTATTTATTTACATTTAAAATTAATTTATCAAATTTTCCTTGAGAACAAAAAAAGTATTATTGCCACCTGGCTATTTGATTATATATTTATGTCAAACAGTTGGCAAGTAGACCAGATAAAATTATCAGAATCTTGCCAAAACTTTTGTTGCATACATTACAACGAATTATCCTGGTATAATTATTATTAAACACTTGGTTTTAAAAACCTTACAATAATAAACTTTGATGTATAATCTTTAAAAATAATTATTAAAATTTTAACTATTCATTTCTTTTATACACATGGTGATCAAGAAATGAGAAACGTAATTTTATTCAATTTTTTTAATGGGACAGTTTTTATATTTTAAAATTCTCTTATTTCACATTAATGCTTTTGCAAATTTCTTTAATCTGTTCCTCTACTTTGAAGTCTAGTTATGATTTGAATAAGTTAGATGATGGTAAAGGTAGGATTTGTTCAGAGGCCTTTGGACTTAACCTAGTTGATAAAAATGATGATAGATCAGCTCAAGAATAAAATGAGTAGTGGACACGATGAGATCCCAACATACTTTATTAAGAGATTAACAAATGTTATTTGTGATAAGCTATGCTATATTTTTATTTGGCAATTAAAACTTGTACCTTGTAATGGAAAATGACTAAGATAACTCCAGTTTTTAGATCTGGTTCAGAAAAGTAATCAAAATCTACAGGCCAGTATACATTTTAAATAATTTTACTAAAGTATTTGAAAAAATTGCATATAAGTCAGTGATGAGCAGCATCAAGCGCCTTATCACTCCAGCTCAGCATGGTTTTTACGCTGGCTGATCTACAAAGTCTAACCTTATAACATTTTCTCATTATGTACATAAAATCTTAGACGCTAGTGGAAGAATTGATGTTGTTTTTACTGATTTTTCCAATTCGTTCGACGTTGTGCATTATGACTTATTACTTCAAAAACTTAAAAGTTGTGGGGGGGCTTCTTGTTATCTATTACAATTGGTTCAAACCTACCTTAAAGGTAGAAAATGTTATGTTGGATTTCTGAAATTTGAATCTTTCAGCTTTTTGTCAGCCTCAGGGGTTCCGCAAGGCTCAAAGATTGGATGCGTGTTTTTGCTTATTTTCATCAATTTGTCTCCTTTACGCTGATGACTTTAATCTATTTAAAGAAATTAACTCAATCCTAGACTCAATTGCATTACAGAAGTGATTTAGAAGCACTCTATAACTCGTGTGTTAAAAATAAAATATTGTTAACTATTACAACATGTATAATGTCAGTTTCTTGTAAAAAATCTCTGTAGATACTTTGGATTATATTATAATGAAATTCTTCAATCAGTCAGAACTATGAAAGACCTTAGAGTAGTTTTTAATAATAAGTTTACGTTAACAAACCATATAGATTTAATAATCAATCATTCTTTTAAAATGATTAAATTTATTAAAAGGAGTACAAAAAATTTTAATAGTACTAAAGGAATTATTATGTTGTACTGAGCGTTTGTAAGATCTAAGTTAGAATATTGCCCTAGGATTTGGTTTCTCATACCAGTAAAAATATTAAAATGATAAAAAAAATTCAAAATAGTTTCCTAACGTATGTAGGTATATTATAAAAAGTTTAATCAGATTTACTCTAGGAATTTACCTTTAGCTTCACTTCGCCGGGAGGCAAATGTTTGTAGTTTACAATGGAAAAGGGATGCTCCGTCAGCTATGTTTTTATATAAAATCGTTCATAGACTAATTGATTCTTCGGAACTACTATCTTATATTAATTTTAATGTTCCAAAGACATTTAATGTAAGAAATTGGGCTTGTCCTGTGGTTTAATTGTTTTTTTAATGTTATCAAATTTCTTAACTGATCCTGGTATAATTAAGGAAGTTTGTAATTCCGCAATTTATTAAAACTAAATATTTTGTTCTTAGAAATGTTTACTAAGCTTTTAGCTGGCAACACTTTTTCTAGGGAATGGTCGAGAACAACAAAATCAAATTTCTTGGTTCTTTAAATAGAACAGCTAAACCCCCAGTATATCTTAGTATTTTCTTACATCTTAATAATTACTGGTCACTGTAGTATAACTTTATATGGTTTTCCTGTGCAACTATTCTCAGTAACGGTTTTTCACATTCCTGTAAATAATGACGCTATCCTTCAATCACGCCCGTTGGGACACCCTGTACATATATACAACTAAAAATACACAAATAAAAATAATAATAAAGTACGTAAATAAGTAAATAATGAAAGATAAAATAATAAACAAACATAAATATTTAGAACAAAAGCCATTTTAAACAGTTTCATCGTAAAGCTTGAACTGATGAGATCTTTATAAAAACTTCGGATAGAAACTGATTTATACCTTTTCGCTCAACAGATTCATAACGTCATCATCGATGTCTATCGAATGGTATCGTGAAAGTATTTTAAATAACACTCTGAGATCTTCCAGCGTATTCTGTAGAGGTTTACGATAGACACAGTACCATTGTACGGTTTTGAATCACATGGGACTTAATAAATATTGCAAAGGCATACCGAGATTTGCAAAGAAACTTCATAATATCGTGTGCATGTCCCTTTCGTTCACACACCTTAAGAGCTTTTATGTATGTCCCATTCTATTCAGCACACATAATCGCAAAGATCATTGAAAACTCTACCAGATTCATTGAGAAAAATTGTAACTGGACAACGTCATTTGTCAAACGTTAATAATTCAATCGATGGCATTAAGAATTGCAGAATCTTTTTTCCATTTTGGAATATGACTCCGTGGATTCTGTCCCATACCCAAGGAAATTCTTACTGATTCCAGATTTGAACCCACGTCGGCCCCAGTAAAGCTTCGCCCTGTATGCGCCGTTCGATCCAATTGCAAAAAAATTAATTAGTTTGACAGTCGTCGGGTATTTTCGAGAAGCAAATCATTTAATGATTCCAAACTTTTCGATCAAATCTCTTTATTATATCAAAATACCTTAGCTAACGATATCGTATGAAAATGTTGAAAAATCTAAAGAATTTCTGGTTTTGCACCGTTTTTTGTAATTTGTACTTTAAGGTTTACCGTTAGGGAGCTGCTTTGGCTGTTCCACAAATGTAATCAACTTAAAAATGTTTTCACAATGACGATTAATTTTTAAAAACGATCAAGTATTCAACTAGTGCTCTATGAGCCACCATATCACATCGAAGTGTATCACAGCAACTTTTTGTCTCAATGCAACTCTTTAGATGAATAACGTCTACCGAGCATTACACTCAACAGTCAACACAGCGTAGCTTATCCTAGGCTAACAGTACTCCAGCTTTCGTGTTCGTTACTGGAATGATTGTTATTGAAGTTAGGTCGGATCGAATGTACCAGAAGCTTAAGTTTTCATTTTTTTTTAATATTGCTATTGTTTAACTGCGTTGATGGATGTTTTTATTGTAGTAAAAGAAGTCTTCGAAGTCACCGAAATCACCATCATGTATTTGACAAATAATTCAGTCTGAAATTAGGCTTTCTATCATTTCCTAGTAACATGGTACGCATCAGGTCCCAGACTAGATTGAATTATTAATTTGTTCTGTGTTAGAGATTGAATATGTATATTTATTTCTTCTTAAGGTCAAACTTTAGGACCAGCAATTTTATTTTTGTTAGAAGACTTACTAATGTAAGCAAGTATCTAAAGTTTTCGACTATTGAAGTTGAACCAATTCTATTATAGTATGTTTGAAAAAAAACTCCTTAAGTAAGTCATGCTATTTGTAATAACATACATCTTAGAGCACATACTTATCTACATTTAAATAACGGATGTTTACTTATTCATGTTACCAAAGTAGCCTGGGAAAACAAAATTAAATGTCTTAGGTTA
>VTPC01001469.1:14229-26535 GCA_011009095.1 Ignelater luminosus | reverse complement strand
TGTGTAATTTGCCATTATTATTTCTGCAAAACAGTAATGAGGTAAACTTTTCGTCGTTCATGAATTTAAAATTAATTTATTCCTGAAACGGGCATGAATACATTAGCGTGTAACTGTACTACTGCTATTAGATTAACATTTTGTTACTCATTCTTACAAGTCGGATTAACTTAAGCTAAACATGCACAGATCAAGGTTGCATACAATAAATAAAGCAATAAAATAATTGTTAGAATCTTCTTCCTTAACTTCTGACATGTCTGTGATGTATAAAATCTAGTTGTTCGTCTGGAATGTCGTCTAACCCATGGCGATCGTAATGCCCTAAAAACAAATGCAATGGGTTAAATAATATTATTAAGAATATCTAATACTAAACGGCTCAAAAATGAATAGGGATATTGTAATTGTACGGATCTGCAGATTTCCAAAACATGCAAAGGTAGCTATTAAATAAACAATGGATCAAGTAGGTATCTTTCACACGATTACAAAAATGTAGCCGTTGTCTATCAAAAAAATATCAATTGTTTCAAAGTTTGTTGAAAACTCGTTGATTGTAACTGGCCAAAATTATTATCATTTTAAATACTTTGTAATATTTATTATTGAATATTTTGGACAGTTTCAATAGAAAGACGACATTTGACACCAGAACAAGTTAATTTTGCAGTTAATTTGCAGCAAAAAGAAGAGCGACAGGCTGATATTGCAGATTTGTTAGGATGTTCGTCAAGTGTTGTTTCCCGTGTACTTGCTCGCTTCCGGGAAGCCGGAAATACCTCTAGAAGTCCGGGCAATGAGTCTTCTCGCATTGCAACATCTCGGTCAGATCGATTTTTAATAATTAATGCCAGAATGCGCCCATTTTCTACTGCAAGACAACTCCAGCAGGAACTTCAAAATGGGACAGGTCTAAGGGTATCTGACCAAACCGTACGAAATCGGTTACACAAGGTAGGACTGGTATCATATAGCCCTCTGACATGTCCGGCAAGAACTCCAGCACATTGAAGGTAGAGGGTGCACTGGGCAAGATTAAGGGTACGGGAAGATACGCCTTAGAACAATATATTGTATACAGATGAGTTGCGATTTTGTTTCAAAAACGATAGTCGTCATCAGAGGGTATATCGTAATGCAGGACATTGCACGTTATCAGTTTACCCTTCCAATCACTTCTTATACGGGTGGCGGTATTATGGTTTGGGCAGGAGTATCTTTTGGGTAGTGCACCGACCCCCATATTGTTTAGGGAAACCTCACAGAAGAACGATACGTTCAAGACATCATTTTGAATCAAACATTAAATAGGGCCAATACTGTTGGTCCAGAAACACTGGTTTCTAAACCCAATTGAGCACGTATGGGATATGCTTCAGAGACGACTGAACAATTACCATCCTCAACCAACCACTATTCAGCATCTCGCAACTGTATTACCAATTTTTTGGCATGAAATACCACAAGAGCATATTGACAGCTGTATTACAAGTACGCCACGATGATGTCAAGCAATGATTGATGCCCATGCAGATGCAACCACTTATTAATATCTTGAATTTTTATTATTTCAATTGTTATAATTTTTTATTGCGGTGTTTATTTTTAATTATTGTTATTTTACTTAATTATCTTATGTTCAATATTAAACACTTCTTCAAATATTAATTAACATCAGAATATTCACACATGTGTTTTCGCAAGATAGAATGTTATATCACTCTTTAAAAACCATAATATTCGAATATCCCTATTCATTTTTGAGTAGCTTATTTTTGCTTAAACCGAGTTTAGATTTACTCGTAAATACCAATTTTGTAACTTGTTTAGTCTTATTCGATTTATTTATCATGCAAGGTGTTGAAATATTTAGACTTCATACACCAAGTAACTAACTAACTATTAGTAACCCTGGCGAGAAGTAAGTAGAGTGTCATGCAGTCGGCCACTCTTCCTTCCGCTTTCAGGTATAGTGTGCTCACTTTCTCTCTTCGTAAATCTATTTTGCACTTGTAGTTTAGTGCATTAATTGATGGAAGTAGGAATTGTTCGTACTTTACATTGATTGAGAATGGAAACACTTTTTGGCAAATCGTATAGAATTTTGCTATTGGTCCTTCTGCTATTCATTGCTTTTGGAATCGGTACCTATATGAAAACCAGTAAACAACCTACACAAGAAAAGAATTGAAGAGCTGGACAAGATCAAAGAATAAAAACCACTCTAAGTAAAGATCGAATTTTAGTCATTTCTGTTTTCCATAATCAAATTTCTGCTCTAAAAAGACATCAAATAGATAAACCATTAGAGGTAAGTTAGAAGAATTAAGACCAATAAAACCCTTTTTTTATTATATTTAATTAGAGTTTTATTCCTACATTGTCATCCGGGCCGGCTCAGACATCTAGACCCGACCGTCGAACATAGTTTGCCCTACGTCATTGAGCACAAAAAAAATTGTGTTTATAGCAAAAGTGATACATAAAAAACCTGGTGACTTACAATGTACTGGCCGAGTTTAAAGAAGTTAGAAGTTACACTATATAACGGAAGATGTATGTACAAGTTTGAGTTTGTTTCGTTTTTTTACTCGATGACATGTGTAAATAAACAACCTCAAACGCTTCCCCTTTGCGTAGTCTGCCAAGATGTTACGGTGAGGTTGGAGAAAGCAAGTCATGTTTCTTAGTCAGTATTTATCAACCTTTACCTCACGGTAATGATACATTCGTGTGCCTAACAATACAATTAAATAAGCAGAAATTTTTTTTACTTCGAACTTGACCAGTGAATTTTAGGCATTCTTGGCTTTTTATAGTATATGTCTATTGTACCACTTTAACTACAAACACGTTTTTTTCTTGTTCTCGATGACGTAAGGTGAACTACGGTCACCTCTCGTACTAGTCAATTTTTCGGGTCTGAGACCCTACGCTTGCAGGGGTCTCGCACCTCAAGAAAACCCTCCGGATTCGGTTAGTCGCCCGAGAAAGATTCCCCATGTTTGCTTAGAAGATCCCACTGTGTTTGACTACAGGTCCAATGCGAATTTTCAAATGCAATCCCGTAACAGGTTTAATAAAATTATATGATTTTTGATAGAAGGGGCCTCTCTAATACTCTTGATTGACAAATCTGACAAAAAGACAAAACAATATAAATTGAAATACCTAGGAGAAAGGTTAGGAATAACACTGATAAATAGAATTATAAACGATGATAATTAGAAGTAGACTAAGATGGCTAGAACGTTTATCAAGAAAGAATCAAGACGAATTCCGTAAGAATTCCCAATTCCCAATTTCCACTGTCTATTCTGAATTAAACTGGGAGGAAAATTGATCGAATAATAGGTCGACCCGGGTACTTTGCATTAAATAGATCGACTACTTCTTCTTAAGACCTAGTTTGATTCCTGTATCTAACAAAAAATAAAATTTCTATCCGTTGTGTTTCTGTTAAGTGTGCCGTAGTCAAATTTTTACAGACCTTTGTAAATCTAATAATTAGTACGTTGATTAGTAGTAATAGGTCAAGTCTTTTATGAATATTTGAGATATCACTAACATTTAAGTAGTTGTCAGTCCCAGTCTAGTTACTTTAGATTTTAGTTCACAAACGTCACAAATGAGGCAAGATCAAAGATCGTTTATTCCTGTGACGTTACTTTTAAAGTGATGGCTATCAAAAAATACTATTTTGAGAAATTAAATTTTGGGTATCAATATTTTTAAAATTTAATTTTGTTCCGTACTTTTGTCGTTCACTGTATGGTAAGCAACACAACATACCCAAGAGTGTTCCGGATCATAGTCGATCATTTTAGTATAGGTGTCATACTATCTTCACGTTCTAATCATCACCCTTCGTGCATAACTTCTTTCACTCAAAACTTACTGTAAAGCTGATATTATGCAAAATTTTGCTTATTTCTGTAGATTAGGTTTTATAGGTTTTACAAGAACATAGACAATTAACATAAATAGTTTATAATCAAGTTGAGTTTAGGTAAAGGAACAATAAGAACGTTATTGTAATAATAACCGTTAATAGATCGAGTCAAGAGTAAATAAATACACCTTGATAGTTCTCAGAATAATAATAGCTAATAAGAAACTATAAATTATGCAAATTTTCACGAAGCTAATTTAAAAACAAAACAACAGAATTCTAAACTCCAACCGTTAATTCCGTAAAAAAAGGACAACGGAAAACGATTAAACTGGCAAAAGGTTATATAATTTAGCAATTCTAAATCTTTAGAAATAATAAAGTTAGGGGTGATGTCAGAACTGCCTAACAGTGACTTTTATGTTTACTTGGAGCACCTACGTATGTTCGTGCTGCAACCCAATATACTTCCATCACTGAATACAAACTTCGCTTTTTACAGGCATAATACGTAATAGTTTTATTTCTGTTGAATTTTCAGAACTAGAATTTTAATCTAAAAGTATAAAACTGCTTACATAACACAACGCACATCTACCAAAAAACCATTTAAAAAATCGAAACATTATTTTCTACTTCCTTCTAAACATTATTTTCTACTTCCTTCTAAATTCAGTCCCGTTTTAGACGATTGGGAATTTATTAAAAATTTGAAAAGAAGGGTGGTTTTAAAAGTAATTGAAAACAGCTTATAATTATTCGTGCGGTGATGCAACTATTAAGGGAGCTAGAGATGTCTTTCTCTTTTAACCTCGGGTGCATTCCTAAGTACAGTGCATTTTGTATTAGAATTCAGAGTAATCCATAACTTACACTTTTAAGCCACAGCCTACTCTAAATTCTATAAAAGAAAATACACTGTAATTTACGTTACTAATGATTTCAAAATGTTGCCGTGATTTCTGTATGTCATACTAGATTTAATCTGGCAGAATCAAGAAATCACTCAACAGGAACACTTGAGATTACAAAATAATGAAAGAATGAATTTTAATGTGAACAAGAATTCTTCACAAACAGATGTTGACTTTCTATAATTCGGTAATAACATTGTGTGAATAATTCAATTCAAGTGTTTATTATATCGTTATCGTAGTCAACGATACGGCACTAAGTCTTACCAGTGAACTCATAAAGTAATATTACAAAATCATTTATGTTTTAGATTTTACATTCTGTGGGTATTAATTAATTAAGTAAGGCCAATTAATTAAGTTAGTAGTTATCTGTTGCAACGATCGTCATTCATTTCGACATTAGACAACAAAGTATAATGCATATTGAGACATTTCTCTATAAGTTGACTGTAGGTCAGCATCCATAATTATTACACAACAATTGAATCTAACAGCAAAAGAGTAATCACTTTATCACTGTGAGAATAGATTTCACCATAAATCTATTGAAATACTATAGTAATTATAATTAGATATACTACAAAACCGATATTACGTAAGAATACACCTGTACCTGTTTAACTTACTTTAACACCCTGTACAAACTAAGCTTTTTATAAATTTAATATAACTGGTCTTGTTTTTCGTACAATGTCTAATAATATTTGAATACTTCCCTAATGCAAGAAAATTATAACAAAACAATAGATGAAAGAAAACTCGTTTAACTGTTTTCTTTCTTTGGAACGTTACCCTTATTTTTACTTAATCAAGATTTGTTTTTTCATAAACGTTTTTATTATTCTCTTATTTATGTTGTATCTCAACCCTGGAAGTCTTGCCATTATATCGGTCAAGGCTTCGTAGACGGTCGTTACAGTTATAACCTTGCATGAACTGAACAAGAGCAAACCATTATTTCTTAATAAAGACCTGCAACTATTATTAATAAATAATTTTTCTTACAAGGATTAGGTTGAGATGTATGATATAGTCCATAATTCAATCCACTCGTTGCAACTTTCTTAAGTCCTTGAATAGATGTTAGAATCAATGCCATCTTGGCTAACAACAAAGCTTTGGCACCAAGCACAGTTAAAAATTTAAATCCCATTGGAATCAATAACATTCCCATCGCTACTACACCAAACATGATAAAGGGCATCATCATACTCCCTCTCCTGTGACGATGACGACGAGCTGAAACACAATTCATTGTTTTTATTAATAATTGATATGCTGTCGATAACCCTTTTGTGAAATTGTCCGATACTGTAGTAGTGTAACCGAAAATTATCGGTTTCTAACATAAAGACGCATAATCGACAAATGAAGTGATTTTAGATTAAATTTCAGTTTTAATAATTAATTGTTAATTAATTCTAAATCAACCGAAATGTACATAATTGTTCAAATTACAAATGCGTAATTTAAAATTTAATCAGGTACCTTTTCTCCACATTTAGTATTACGATTTTAAGTGAAACAATATACAATTAATTTCATCAGGGAAAGATGGTGTGCCATAAATTACGATGAATATTCAGGATAATTTTAAATTCAAATTAAACAGGTATTCTAATTGGTAACAAGGTTTGCTAAAAGATGAGATTTTTAAATTAGGTCAATGTAATAGCACTTACAATATCAAAATGTGCATACTTGACTTGTATAAAGAAATAATAGACTGCGCATCATAAATTAATTCTTCGGGATTTTAAACACCAATGAATTATAGTATTTAGAAAGATAATTAAAATTAAGATGGTTTGCATCACAAGAAACCGTTCGAAATTATAATTTAGACGCAGATCTTGAACATGTTTAAACCTAATAAATGATAGTTTCATGTTATAGATAGTTTGGACTTAACCCTGTCATAACTAACGCTCGGATTTATATGCAAAGAATTTGTCCGAAATATGCACATGTATATGCAGGAATTCTGTGCAAAATATGAAGCAAGATGTTTAAAATATGCAAAAATATATGCAAAATGCGCAAAAAAACAAACTTCTGGTTTATTTTTAATTTAATTTTACAATGTAAACAAAATAGTGACTTAGCAATAGGTAAAAACTGATTAGGAGTAGGATTCAAGTGCTTCTGTGCTTATCTTAAGTAAAAATCAATACTTTCTATTTTCTAGCAAATAAAACAAATGCAGACTTATATAGCACTGAAGTTGACAACTACAAAATGGAAAAAAGGATTAGTGTGGTTTGGCAGGGCATTAGACTCATAGTCTCATCTGGCCTTTTGTGTACAGTATTCTATTAGGTATATTCTAAACGAGGAAAAGAATTTAATGTTAATACTATAACGTAAGTAGAACATTCTAAATCTATGCAAGTGGGTGGTTTTTCGTATTTGTCTAAGTTAGCGCGCGAAGGTTAAACGTGGTCTGGCAGATTTTTGGGCTTATACTTAGCGTCTGGTACTTTGTGTACAATATTCTATGGGATATATTTTGAATGAGGAAAGAAATGCAATGCTATAATATAAGTAAAACATGTTCTATTTATGCAAGTTGGACATTCGTCTAAATTAGTGCGCGAAGACTTAACGTGGTCTGGCAGAAGGTTTCATAGTTCCTGTGTGGCACTTTGTGTGCGATATTCTGTGGCACATTCTATATGAGGAAGAAAATTCAATGTCAATACTATAACATAAGTGGAACATTTTTTATTTATCCAAGCAGGTGATTTTTCGTATTCGTCCAAGTTAGCGTGCGAAGACTTAACGTGGTCTGATAGGGTGTTGGACTCGTACTTCTTGTCTGACACTTTGTATACAATATTCTATGGAGTACATTACATTAGAAATGAAGAAAAAGATTCAATTTTAATGCTATAACGTAATTATCAACAATTTAAGGAAGTTTTCTCACGTGTGCTATAAGATACGTATAATAGGTATTTCTTCATGGAATCATTATATTAGTCTGGCATTGCCTTACACACCCTTAACTATAACTTCACTACTTTTGCTATACACTTTGATTCCGCGCCAGCCAGACTTTTCATTTTGTGGTTGTCAGCTTCAGTGCTATGTAATAAAACGGGAATCATCTTAGGTCAAATGATCTGTCTATAAGACTTTAGTAGCCATATTGATTTAAAAAGCCTTTTTTAATAACTGAGATATTTGACCAAAATGAACAACCTGGGACACCTTGTACATTGGAGCAACCCAGTACGAAATTTTTTTTATGATTAATGATTACTGTTCTGTCAAACCTTTAATATTCACTTCATATTGAAATACTACTCGTGTGGCACGCAACATCCCTCTTCAAGTTATTGTTCACAAAGTCATCCCTAATATTAGTACTACCTTTTGGAGTTTAGATTCGTACAATCAGTTTTTGCGGAAGCTCAACTTCCGATAATTAATATTTAAAAAAGATGGTCAGTTTTCTAAGATTATGAACTCCTGGGGATTGCTAATAGTAAATAAAACAATAAGTTTGCTTTAGGGAACTGCTCTAGATTATATTGTAGTTGGTAGTGATCTTACCTTGCACCCACCGTACTTACGCATCGATGTACTTTAGGATCTTGTTATTGATTGATGCGTGTCAAGTAAATTTGTTCAAGTTACAGAATTATATAAAAGCAAGTCAAGTCATGAAAAAAATGATAGATAACGGTTAGTCCTCAGCACCGAATTTGGTAGAAATTCTACAATGCTTGCTAGAAAAGTGTGGCAAACTAAAGACAGATGAACGGAATCTAGAAGTGGAAGAGAGACTATTGAGTAGTATTCAAAGCTGGATGTGTGTAATTTGTAACTGAAAGAATTCGGAACTGTAATATTTGAGTGTTGAGGTTTAGTAGAGTAGGCTATTGAAAGCAAGCAATATATTTTAAAAGATGTTCTTTAGGTCCAATGACAAGATAAGCGCTTGAACAAGTCTAGAAGAATCTTGAGAACACTGAACTTATAACCTATATTATTATTTTGCAGACTGTTTGTTTTACAAAGCCCGTAAAATTTCAAGGAATGCACCTGGGGATCTATCGAAAGAATCTCAAATGGTTTCTAAATTTCTTTTTTATCCTATAGATAGACAACAGCCTAGCCCAGTTATCCTTCAATACACTGCTGTTTATAAAATTTAAACTAGACAGATCTAAAGCAAATAGAACAGTAGTCTTCCCTTTGGAAGATAAAACGATGTCAAAACAACGTGTTTCTCCTTGTGGAGAATTAAAGACTCTTAAGAAGCTGATTCCAAGGTAGTTCGCGGTATGTGATATCTAAACAGGATCACCTATATTTCGTTTAGCTTGAGTTTGATATTCCATGAAAAAAACAAGTCTCTGACAACGCAAACTAAAGTAAGAGAATTCTAAATCAGTAGATTAAATGACGTTTAGTTTTTAAGAGTTTTTTAAGTTATTTAAAAACGTTATTGACTGATACGTCCATTAATTATACTTTTCTGTGAGGACTTTCAACATACCAAGTATGCTGCTTATCTATTTATGAGAACTGCCCATTTGGCATTTTGAGCTGTCCAAACATGTTAAAGCTGTGCGTTGAATTAATTCCTGAACGTTTTCGCAGACGAAGTTATGTCTGTTATTTTTTTTCACTACATTCTTATTACTAATCTCCTAGGATAGGGTAGTAGGGTAGGGTAGGATAGTCTCCCTGTCCAGCAAGACTATTTTTAACTATCACTTCCTCCTTATCTAATAGTGTAATGGTTATTTTTCGTACACTTTCACTACTATAAGCACTTAATCCAATTTTAAATTCTTCGTTGCAAGGAAAAGAAAAAGTATCAAAAACTTAGAAAACCTTTCTTGAGCCCCAATCCCTCCCATGTTTTCTCCTGTAATATAAGAGACTCGCAACGTTAGGAAATTCAAGAAAGACAAAAAAGGTAATACAAAAGTACCACCATATCAGAATGAAGATTGGAAATTTGATCTACACAATATCTTGGTAACAAGAAACATATGCCTGAATATATTAGCTATTTAGAAAGTTTTGATGTTATGATTTGTTCCAGAGAGTCGGACATAAGCTTTCTACCTTAAAAGTAGACCTTAACAGCTATAAAAAGTCACATTTGCACAGTGTTATTTCTACAAGGCGTGAATTCTATATTTTTACATTCTGACCTTAAACCAAAAGCTACATATTGAAAGGTTAAGGAAATAGCAAAATGTGGCACCATATTAGTTGTGGAGTTTGCGTTTGGCCAGAAAGATTTTTGCCGTGTAAATACGGATTAATCATAGAAGCAAATCAGTATATGTAATGCTTTAGTTGCTTTCTAGCATATCAGAAAATATAAGAACAATAACATGGTTTATAAAATGTTAATATATTCCTTCATAAGGCCGACTTCAGAAATTAAGCTATTGAGACGACTGGCGTATAGATCAATTCAAAGAGTAATGCTTTGTACTATTCTATTGTCTTATACAGCGTGTGTGGAAAATTGCTTGGCAAATGTAAAACTTTATTAATATTGATTTTTCGAAAAAAAGTCACTTTTTCAAAAAAATCTTGCTTCTATGCAAATAACCAACTGTACCTTCAGAATTGCTTCATTATACACATGATATACAAAAACTAACGACAATAGATTCTTGATTATTAGACAAGTATTCTTTCTAAGAAAACTTATGCTCAATTGGTCTTGGTTACGGAGTTATCAATCTGTAAAGTAGGGTGCAGATACTTTAACTTTAGGCTGCATGGTCGTTATTTGTCAAAATATTAAAAAGATCCATTAAGAAAGTTGTAAATAAATGTCTTCTGTATGTCTTACAACTGCTTCTGATTATACAGGGTATACTATGTAGCTAAGTTGAGTTTCAAGTATAACTAGATGTAAATTTAGAACAGCCGAAAGGCATCTCTTTATAACTTTTCATAATAAGGTTTTGTGATATTTTGACAAACAAGGACGATATAGCCGAAAGTTGAAGGGTCTATACGCAACTTCGAAGACCGATAACTCTGTAACCAAATCAAATCTACCATAGGTTCCTTCCAAGAAACTACCCATCTAGACATCAAGAATTCACCCTATCATTTTTTCGGTAGCATTTTGTAACACTTACAGTGAAGAAAATTATTTTGGTTGTTTTTGCACTCTCTATACGACGAAGCAATTCTAAGAGTACAATTTGTCATTTGGGTGGAAGCAGAACTTTTTTGAAAAAGTGACTTTTTGTCGAAAAATCAATATTATAGCAAAGTTTTCTTTTTGTTTGTCAAGCAATTTCTCGCACACGCTGTATAGTAAGTAAGATGAGATAGAGCAATTTGTTTGCCTCAGGCGCGCAAAGTTCTAAAGCCGGTCCTGTTCTCTCATACCTTCGGTAACTTCTGCATCCTTTATTAACAATCGATCGAAATTGATCTTCAGTATATGAGTTTCAAAGATTTCATCAAGTTGATTCAAAACCAAGTTTGTCCATTCAATCTTATCTTGTATAGAATCCAAACTGTCCATTTCCCTAAAATTTCAACATATTTTATGACGTTCTTGTTTGTTTTTCCAAGTTCCCTACTTATTATTGGTAAAATCGGCTATAAACGATTATCGTAAATATAAAAATGGTATTGGCATTATTATTTTACGACGGATATTATTAAACGTAGAGGTGGTTGGATCATAAAGTAAGTTAATTGTTATACGTTCGATTAGTTACCGTCATAAAAACCCTTTTATTCTACGAATTTTAGGAAGAATATAAAAAGTAATAGAAGTAATTCAACAAGATTAATAAAGGTAGGATTTGCTATATAGACTTCGTTCTTATTATTACAAAATGTTCTTTTGTTTTGTGAGCAATTTAAATCCGGAAAGATAGCTCGCATTTCTTTTTTATACTTTTTGTTTGGTACTTCCAGACATCTCTTGCAAATTTAAATTGGAAAAGTATCCCTAGTTTTATGAAAACATAAAATAATTTAAATGTTATTTTAATTACAAATAAAAATATTTTCTTACCTTCTAAGATTTATCTTTACATCTCGAATTCTCACGAGTTGAACTCCATCCAAGATTTGAATGACATCGCAATGCAATATTCTTTTGAGAACTTCTACGATTTTTTGTTTAAAACAATTTTGTAATAATGCAACTTCTTGCTTTTGTTTGTGGGAATTTCGAGCCAAACAGTTTTGTAAAAACATTCTTGTCATTCTACCCAGGCGTATCCAGAAAAGTTCATTGTTTTCTGTAGTATTATTTTTAAGCTCTTGAGATGTTACGCCCATGAAAACCGTGAGTAAGATTATCGCACATAGCACTTTTGAATAAATCATTCTAGAATTACAAGCTCATAGGTGAATCTAAAATTTCATAAAAAATTTTTCAATATAAACTTTTTTTCAATTTTCCCGCAAGCAATTTTCTCCAATTCACAAGTTCTATAACTAGATAAAATTTCAAACCTAAACGTATGTCTGAAAATAAAAAAA
>VTPC01001469.1:0-11229 GCA_011009095.1 Ignelater luminosus | reverse complement strand
AAAGTATCCAGATGTTTCAAAACAAAGTATTACGAGCCAGTGTTGATGCACCTTGGTACTTTCGCAACGACCATCTACATCGTGATCTTATGACACCAACGGTCCAAAAAGTCAAGATATTTGCAGACCGACAGAAGGACAAACTCCATAACCACCCCAACATCAAGGCCCTGCAACTTCTTGACAACACCAGTGACCAATGCCGTCTACAAAGGAACAAATTCTACTAGGAATTCATCGTGTGAGTAAAACTAAATGAGAGTGCAAGTGATCAAAAGCAGAGTACAGTGTTAAAACAAAAGCAGTGAAATATACTAATAAACACGTGATAAATGTGGTTATCATTTTAAGAACTAAGAGATACTACTGAAGACATCTTAGTGCATAACTATAATTAATTTATAAGAATAGGAAGTAAAATTGTAAGTTATTGAGCAACAAATAGTAACAATAAAAATTTTAAGAAACAAAACAAAAACAAAAAATAAAGAAACAGTTAAATTGACTGATTAAAACATACGTTAATTTATAGAAATTATGTAATTTTTTATTTTAAAAAATGCAGGAAAAGATAGAAAATGCAGGTTATAGGTAGTTCATTTCGAAAATGATAATTTTCTTCAAAAAAGCACTTATTGACAAAATAAAACTACATCTAGATAAATGGAAACTAAAGGAAATGCACTTAGAATAACCTATTTAATCATTTTAACATAGTATTTAACAAATGAAAAAAAAAGCAGATGCCTAGAATTCCACAGTTTAGTAATCTTCAAAAAAAAACCTGTAGAAGTAAAGTAGTATACTTCAGATGTAAAACTGCTGTTTAAAACAATCTAGGACAATCCTTTCATGTAAATTTTGGTAGTTTTTATCAATGTAATACTGGCTTATTCACTTATAATTGTAGTTACTCCGTCTCACTTTTACAATCATTGGATAAGTTTATCTAAGCTATTATTGCCATGAATACCACTGTTGCCTCTATCACATTAACAATTGTATCCATGGCAATAATACCATAGACAAACTAGGCCCACTTTTACAACCGTTGGATAACTTTATCAAAAGTACTATTGTCAGAGTTACAACTGTTTGTCATTTTAACAATTGTATCCATGGCAATAATACCTTCGATAGGGTAATCACGAATTGCTAACTCTGTCCTACCTGCTTATAATCCCTAACCTGAATTGCTAACTGCTCGTATGACGATTGACCTCATGTTGATAATCCAAACACGAATTGCTAACTTTAGTGCAGGTGCTTCCTTTTTTCAACTACCTGCGTAAGGCATACTGAAAATCTATTTCTTAACTGTAATAAAATAAATTCCATAATTTTGGTGCTCATACTAGACAAGTACAACTCTAAACGGATGAAAGAAAGCAAATATAAAAAAGACTCATTCATTTTAGCCTTCACACGATATCATTCAGATGGGATTCACAAAATAATAAGAATCAAAAAAAATGCTTATATGTAAGTACACACTAAAAAAAGGTGTAAAAAGATGAACACTTTTGATTTTCAGTGTGTATTTTGAAAAGTATTATGTATGTATAAGGCAACTGTAAAAGTTAAAAGAATTACCTACATGCATATAAGAATAAATCAGAATAGTTTCTAATTATATACTGTGCGAAAACTACTTATGAAATAAAATCAGAAATTTCAAAACGAATGATATTTTTGAAAAACGCTAAAACACGCCAATTTTTATTTTATACTTCGATGTTTTTAAGGTGCTATGCTTGTTTGTGACGTCATCCCCTTTTGAGCTATGACGTCATATGAAGTTTTTAAAAATAGAATGCTATATATGTTTTTAATTTTTGGGTAGTGAACAGTGACCTTGATTACACAGAAACCAAAAACTGGTTAAAAGATCCTTTTTCAAAAATATCATTCACGTTTTGAAATTATTGATTTTATTACATAAGTAGTTTTTGCACTGTATATAAATGAAATTAAGAAAAATTAAAGTTTCTATTGCAATATTTAACTTGGTACAGAACAAATTAAAACATTTATTATTATACACTATGTAAGTCTTATCGTTTCTTGCTTACTTCGATTACGAATTAATATTTTAATTAAACTAATAAGCATAATAAAGGGATTTGAAAAAATCATGACCGCAATGCTAGGATACAAATGTGTAAAACACTCGTTAAGGGTTGCAGTCCTTAGCAGGGGTAACAGGATTTTGAAAGTTAGCAATTCCAGCTAGGATTATTATCTACCCATCATAAAACTTAGACGACCCTTTTGGGCGAGTTAGCAGTTCGGGTGCACCGCTTCGATAAAGTTATTCAACGATTGTAAAAGTAGACCTAAGTAGCATAAAACTATCTACTATTGCAACAAAAACGAGGATTTATTTTTTATTAATACAACAATAATAAAAATAACGAGTTACACAACTACATTATTGCTGTCCCGGATTTTTTTGAAATGTAGTGTACGATTTTTCGTTAGTGTAACACCAATTTGTATTTGTTGCTTAGTAATTTGTTTTCAATTTAAATAATGAAATTTTATCTTCGAATGAGATCCCTCTATCACTGGTGTCCATGGTTAATGAAAATCGATTTACATGCATAATTTTTGAAAATGAATGTATTTTTTTACACACAACTGTATTGTGAATGCTCATTTTTCATTTACATCGTAATTATCATTACCGAAAGTTCAACGTTACGCCCGGCGGGCTGTAAAACCAATGATAATCATAATAAACGACATCTATTTAGAGCACTGAAAAAGAAAATTTATGCTACACGCCACCTAATAACTTTCTAGTAACAAAGCTTTTCTATGTACTCTTAAAAAACAATTCCAAGAGTTCCAGACTCAGTTGTGCATAAAACCACAATAAAACGTTGTACAGCTTTTTGCATAAATAATGTCGCAGTACATTCTCTTGATTAATGAATTGATCAAATACACGAAATCTGATTTAGCATTAATTACATAAATGTTTTTCCTAAGAGCCCATAAGATAACTTTGGATAAGTAATATGAAATTAGATTTCGTATATTTAGTTAATTGCTTCATTAAAAAAATGATTTGCGACATTATTTATGCAAAAATCTGTACGTACCTCAAGTCAAAAAACAGTTTGTATCCTTGGTAAAAATGCCCACCAAAGTGACGTGACAAATGATTTGACGCGTGATCTGGCATGCAACATGCATCTTCAACATAAACTGATGAAGACCTATGCGTTAACGCACACCCATGTGACGTCAGCGTCAGACGATTGCTGCACACTCCACTTTTTGTCATATGTTACATGCAAGTCAAATCAAACTTTCCTTTTTATTTAATTCTTTAAAAACATTGTAAGCTCCATGATTTGTAACATTCTTTTTCCAAAAAGGATACACCCAATACCACCGTTTATCACTCTTATAATAATTATTGATTAAAGTTAACTAAATTCAATACATTATTATTTATTAGATGAATAAAGACCCTGCACTAAAGCGTTGAGCTTTAATTTCTTTCGCGGTTGTAACTTTTTTCTTTCAGCCCTTGATACGTAAATAACTATTTTAATAATCACTCTTTAAATACTCCTTACAATGCTTGTTTACAATTTAACCTAATTACTTATATTCTTGCTTCTATGTAGCTTGAAAATTTACAAAGTTCTCCAATATAAAGTTTCTGCACTCCCTTGAATATTCAAATTTTTAATTTTTTATTAAGTTATATATACAGGGTGTTTCACACCCAACTAGCCAAACTAAGAAAATGCATTGCTAACGTGAAAAAGAACAAAAAACCTTAGTAGCATTTTGTGATTAGACGAATTGAATATTTCGGAAAATTTTTAACTACTTAATGCTTTCAGAAAAGTACGTAAAAATTTGATACATTTTAAAATTTTGTGCTTGCTAAAGACCTTGGATGAAATCAGTTAAAGATTTCTGCAAGAAGCACGTTTGATGACATCATTGATTATGATTCTTATGTAGTCTAGGTTTTACATTACAATAATAAACTAAAGCCTGCTTGATGTAACATGATATCACTGGATAACGGTAAAAATTTAACTTTCATTTAGAGCATCTGTATTTGCACCTATGTTTTTCATATGGATCAAAACTTTACAAACTTTTATCAAAAGTAAGTTTTTTTATGTTTTTCTGATTTTAGTTAATTTATTATAAGTTTCAAATTTGTTATTAAATAGTATGTTGCAACGCACAAGGAAAGTGCATAGCGAGTACTAGTAGTATTATTATTCCTTTCCATATGCTCTCAATAGCTTCTCTATATTTATGGTGTTGTTATACAAGTGGTAATCACACAATCAGTAAAATTAACTCCCAAGAACCTATAGACTATCTCTCTGTAATAAAATTAATAAATAATAATCACTATCACAATATAAAATCCAACAGTAATTAGATTAAAATAGTTAATAACATCACCAACCAACTTTTTAATATGACCTATGACAGTTAACTGTAATGGAAAAGCAACTAATAAACAATGAATGAAATAATAAGTAAAAAAACTACCTACTGCTAATCAGTTGGTTTTCTAGAAATTCATCAACAGGGTTGACTGTTTTGTAAAATACTATATTCTACCTTAAAAACATTGTATTAACTTTTTCCTTGCTTTTCTCCAAAACTATTGATTTACAGAAAGATTGAAATATAGAAATTAGGTTTGTTTTTTTTTATCTCTCTATCCACCTGTGAAGTTTGGCTAATTGAATGTGAAACACACTGTATGGTGGCCAACAACACTGGTAAGAGACTGTGGAAATAGACTAAGTAGAAGCAATTAACCTGCTTCGCCAGGCTGTATTAACAGCATTCAGATCCTGCAGAGCAGGTACATACCTTGAAAAAGATTATTGTCCTACATCACTAAAAAGGGGGAAGAATATATTATTTAAAAACCAAACAAATAGCACTATATTCCATTTATCTTTATGTGTTTCATTTGATGTGACCTTCTTGATGTGTGTTCCAACTCCTTTAATACTTTCATTAAAATTAACATCACTGCTGGTGGCATTTTCAACCAAACAGAACTACTTTGAAATGCCAGTACTTCACGAAACAATTTTAATTCTCAACAAAAACTTAATTACAGCTGTTTTATAAACTATTCATTTATCTTTTACATCCGTACAGTGCAATTTAAACATATTTCTTGAAAGCTAGAAACACTGACTTAAATTCATCAGGCTAAAAGTATAGATGGATCAATGGGATGGTAATCAAACATTTTCTAGGTATTTAGCATGACAGCATGGATCCCTGCAAAATTCACACCATCAAAAGGTACAGTGCAGACATATCTTATTTTAAGGTTAAGGTTAAGACATACTCTTTTTCCCAGGTATGTCCTAGTTTTTAGGACATCTGAGAAAGTCCATGGTAGTTTTTTAAGTGCATCTAGAATTTTGAACTTTAGCGAAAAGTTGCTGAGTACGAGGGGGACTGGAGGAACCTCTGCGCCTCACTTGAAAGTCTGAACGGAATTCCCTATATCCGTATCAGAGTTTTGAAAACCCCCTTGGAACAATGTTGATGTCCTAGATTTATCCTAGTTTTTAAAAGAAGTTGTCCTAGTTAGGTGTGGAAAAATCTGGCAACCACATCTTACATTGGATCATGTCATCCTTAGATCCCAAGAAACTATGGTACACTTCTAATACCAAATTGTGCTTAATGATTTAAATATATTAAAGTAAGAACTTCAAATAATTTCATTCTTTTATAACAACTGGAACTATAGACAAAAAGAAAGATCCAAGACAGGGTAAATATAAAAATGTGGTCCTTACCAAATTGACCTCAAAGAATAAAAGGCTTCCAACTCCTAATGTGATGCCACAGCAAACATAATACGATTGGTTATAACAGGTTCCAAATATTTTCAGTCTTAAACTCTATTGTTTTTTAATTTACAAGTTTTGTTAAGTTTTAATTTTGTGTAATATTTTAGATTTTTAAGTGCTGCCAATTGGAATAAAAAAATTTATACAATAACCAATTAGAAAAGCGCAAAAGTTCTTTATTACATTTCAATGCACTACTATTGTTAGGTACATTCACATCATAATTATTATAAACGTTTAATAATTTAACAATTATAACTATTATCTTTACATAAGTCTGTGTATGATATGTATCGTTCTCAAAAGAAGGGCACATTTATCATTTTCTTAAATTTTTATTTTAACAAAATAATATAAAACAAAAATAGCAAAATATCTCGCAACACAATGAAAATTCTAATATTAACATTTGTCTGGCAAGAAAGTATTTAACATTTGACAGTGGTTTATTTCTTACAACATTAGAAACAAGAGATATGAAAGAATTCATAATTATATTACTATGGTAAATTGCTCTTAGCGGTGAATCAGGTTTCTTATAACAATATTTTGTAAAACCAAGCTTTATGTAAAAATAAGAAATGTTCAAAAGCGCAAGTGTTTATTACTTTTTGAGTTTTGAATTATGGTGCTTGATTGATTAATCAAGATTTTCAGATCACAATCTTGACAGCCCTTAGAGAATATAACTTTTAAACAAATCACTCTTAACAATTAATTAATTTACACTTCATAATAAAATAAATGTCAACAAAAATATATTTTAATGTTACTATCAACAACCTAATGGGGGAAAAATGCTTAGGATGCCTTTGCTACACTAAACTTTGGCAAACATAAACCAAATTTAGTCTCAATTCCAGAGAAGATAGGTTGTGCTACTGAATAACCTCCTATATGGTCAGGATTGGCTGGTTTCTTTTCACCTCCAATTCCAATTGCTGGCACAGTTAATTCTGAACCAGATGGTCTCCTAAAAATAAAAATAGATCAGTGAGTACCATAATATTTATTTAGATGCAAAAGTGGAAAATACGAACTTTTAAAGATTTTTCTAAAATGTGCAATTCTATTGAAACTACAACTTAAAAGAATCCTGTCAAATAATGATTACAGAGAAAATTATATTTTTTCAGATAATAGATACAAAGAAGTTACTGCCATTCAATTTGCCATATACATAAGCCTGTGAAATCAGTATTGTTTTCAGCACAAACATTACCATGGCAAATGCATAAGGTGAAGTTTAGATAAACATTTCAATTTATACCAAGTGTTTTAGAAGTTTAGTTTTAGAAAGAACAGAACACATAATGATGATACCTAGGTTGGTCTGGTAGTTTTCAAAAGGGAAGTATATGTCAACATCTTGAAATTGTTTTTATTAAATTATTCACTTATACCATCTTTAAACAAACTAAATCATTATAATTGTAAAACTGCAGGTGATTCTAAAACCAGATTTGCCAATTCTTTTTTTTTCTATTTATAAACTTTCTCATTTTAAATCAGGATTTGAAATCTATGACAGATTCCAAATCTAACCATAGATACATAGTAAATCCACTTTCTGAACATCTTTGATGTCATTTTGATTCACCAATTTTTATAGTTTTAGCCACTTGTAAGTACTACCAAAATGCTGAAAGATAATGGCAAAAATGTAGATTTATGGATATGGTTGGATTAAGAATTTGATATAGATGCCAAGATGTAAAGGTAAACAAGGTGTCCCACTTAAATAAGAGATTTGATACTGATAAATGTGCATGCATCTCAAAATATTGCAAGATATGAGTATACATACAGTGTGGAATTAAAGTATGGAATATTATAAAAAAAAGCAAACTCAACATGTTTTTTTAAAAAGGCTGAGACAGGTCAATTTTAGTTTTTAAAAATACACATTAATGTGTGCGATTCACCTTCCAACTTTTATTTGTTTTTTAGTTATGACATCATCACAAAAAAATTTAATTGACAATATAGATTTTTAGTAGTGGAATCCGATAGTGATTTTTCTTCCCTTTATGGTCATGCAAATAAATCCTAAGGTTGCATAACAAAAATTCTGAGAAAAATCGAGCTGAACATTTAATGTTGATACTATTGTATTTCGTAATTCTAAAACTAAAAAACAAATGAAAGTCAGAAGGTGAATCGGACATACTAATGTGTATTTTTAAAAACTAAAATCAACCTGTCTCAGCGTTTTTAAAAAACCATGTCGAGTTCGCTTTTTTAATAATGTTCCATACTTTAATCCCACACTGTGTACTAGGATATATCAATACAAATTTTATTTCAATCAGTTCATAACTATAAAGAAGAAGAGAGGGTGAATCTGTTTTAGACTCATCTGAACCACTAGAGGTTGACTGATCTTAGGTTACGCTCCCTTACATAATATGTAACTGTTAGCATCCCAAATTACACAATGCAACATAAATTGAATATTGTGCATTGAAATGCATAAATTTTTCCCAAACCATCTGGAATGTCATCAAATACCACTTTCCAGGTTTATAGTATGTAAATAAATGAAATTTGAGAAGCTTTGAAGAAGTTCTATAACTGGGAGTGTAGAATGTACCAAAAGAATGTAATTATTCCATAGCAACACTATTATAAAAACATGCGCTGGCCACCATCGCAGACAGTCTCATTTAACCTTCCTAATACCAGGTAGATTTTAAAACGCCTAGTACCAAGTGGGGTGAATTCTCGCCCCACAAGCACTTGCATATTTCTTGTTAATAATTTTAATTTTGTTCGTTTTTTTCTTTTATTTGATACTATAAGGAACAATGTACTGAAACCTCAAAAAAACTATTAGCTGCAAATCATTAACAAGAAATAATATGTTTTTGAAATACTGTACGCAAGTGCTTGTGGGGTGAGAATTCGCCCCACTCGGTATTAGGAAGGTAAACTAATGTAACTTCAAAGGCCATTGAAAACTAGACATTCCTAAGCTGATAATATTTACAGCATGTCATTGCATACCTTAGCGGATAAATAAGGTAGTTGTAAATCACTCAAATTATAATTATCTGTACGAAATTCCAAACAAAATTGAAGAAACAGCTTCAAGGAAACTGACAACACCTAGTACCAGACAGGGCGAATTCTCGCCCCACAAGCACTTGCGTACAGTATTTCAAAAACATATTATTTCTTGTTAATGATTTTCAATTTCTTTTGTGATTTTCTTTTATCTGATACTACAAGGAACAATGTATTGAAACCTCAAAAAAAAATTATTAGCCGCAAATAAAGATATAAACAAAAATATAAACCTGGGGCAACAATTCGCCCCACCCAGTATTAGGAAGGTTAAAAAGTAAACCAGAAAACTTTACAACAAATAAAACCATGCTAAGTAGATATTTGTTATAAATTATAGGCAAGTGTAAATAGTCAAGTCATAAAAATGTTGTCTAAATTAGTTTTGCATGTTTTTATTAAATTATCGATAAAACAAATTTACTTTTTTAATTTTTTAAATACATGTAGAATCTTTTAGGACCTAGACAGGATTCAAATCAGCGACCTTGGTTAAATCTTCTATACACAGCGGTCCATTAAAATGGAATAATGGATATAAACATAAAGTAATTTTTTCTAAATGGCAATGTTGCATTTTCTAAGTTCTATAGTACAATAAAACAAAATCTTGTACATAGGTTAGTTTATTCAATTGATAATAAAATAAGGAATGCCGCAGTGGCTAAATGTATGTATTTATGAATATTTTCTTATTGACAGAAATTTCTCCAAAAAAGATGTGCACAACAGAAATTTTAATACAGTCATTTGAGACATGTCAATTATACCAAAATATAAATTCTTTGAATTAGAAATAATCTGGTACAATAATGAAAAGTTTGAGATAGCAGCACCATCTATGTTTGTCCTTCTTTCCCCTAAATGCACTTGGCTAACAACCATATGAGTTACACATATTGCCATAACGTTGTTCTATGCTATTACTGATTTTGTATCCATTATTCCATTTAAATAGACTGCACTGTATGTGTTTAAAACAATTTAAAAAAACTCGATCTGAAAGCAATATCTTCTATCTGTCTAATCTTAATAAAACCCAAACAGTAATAAATAAAAATATTACAATATTGTTTTGGTTTTATCTTTCTTTAAAACCTACATTTAGAAAAATTATACAGTACACAGCCTACTAAAAAAATTTCTCATTGGAATTTTTCTCAAAAGTCAATAAAACTTTAAGTCTGTGAACTAAGAAATAAATTTATTATTATGATTTATTGCATAATGGAGGTCATACCTCTATATCCTTATTATTTTCCTAATAATTGCTAACTACACATTTTTTATGCAAACAATATCAAGAACTTCTTAAGTAGAGCTTCGTTAGGTACATAATTTTCTAAACAGTTTTACAGAAACATTTGTTTCTACTTCAAAATCTCTTTAGCAGTAACATTTTTTCCTCTAGTTATTTTGAAGTTTGATAGGTATATACATATAATACTAACCACAATATTACAGACATTTAACATATTTTGTAATTAAAAATCATTTACTCTGCTTATTTATCAAAAGATTATCATAAACAAATGCATAGCACTTTAAATGTTGTTCATGAAGCATTTACATCATGAACCATCATCTTAAAAGTTCATTTTCCAATTTTTTTTAAAAGATACTCATTTAGATTTTGTCAATAATAACGGAAGCAATTATCATTAAACATGAATGATCTTTTAATTTACTTTTTCAAAAATGCTATTTAATCCATTAATTAAACAGTTTCTGCAAAGAATACCCATACATTATAATTCATTTGAGATTTTAGTTTTCCCAAGTGCATGATCTATTAAAAAACATTATAAATAGTTTATAAGAAAATTAACTTATTATATGAAGTACTAATTGAGTTGTTTTTCATACACTCTAATTCAAGCTAAGATTTAATGCTCCCAAAAATTAAATCTACAAAAGCAAGCCATCTACATCTGTTAAGCCGAAATAAAACTTGTCATTACCTTCTATAAGCCCTTCGGAAAATTCAAAATAAAATAAATATAAAAACTTTTTTAAATGAGATCCCCGACTCTATTTATACATATGCAAAGTCTTGAACTATTTATAAGAAGTACTTACGTTCCACCGAAGTCAACATAGAATAATCTCTGAAGAATTTCATAAGTCAGTAGAGTGACACCAAATTGTGGAGAAGATCTGCATACACGCGCTGCAACATTATAACCTGGTAAGATACATAAACAAAAGCAATCACTAACCCTCATCTGCGTTAAAGTGGACCTTTTAGCCTCTGATTTATATTGAGAGAAATTAATTAAAGAACAATAGC
>VTPC01001468.1:7759-73343 GCA_011009095.1 Ignelater luminosus | reverse complement strand
GTGACTACTTGCATCTAACATAACTTGAATCCTTAGCTAGTTTTCGCCTTCAATTCAAGTTTCAATTTTCCAAAAGTTGTTATCACATGTGGTCTTTTCAAGTTTTGTGTTTTTCCCAGTTATCTTCTTAAAGTTTATCAATCTTTATTTAACTTAAGCTAGTATGACATATATACAATTATATATAGACCGGTAGTAATTACATTTTGCTATCTGGATATTCAACAATTGTGTGAATGCTTCTATTTCATTATTAATTGATGTGAATTGCTGTAACTAATTTACCTTGATTCCTCGATTATATCAAACAGTTCGACTTTCATAATTCAAAAAGTTTGTTTTAAAGTTTTGTTAAACATTATAATTATTATACAAGTTAAATTTAAAATGTCCTTTGAAATGAGTTTTAAAAATAAATAAATAGAAAGAATTGACCAAATAAAGTCAGAAAATCAACAAAGTGATTTTTGGCAATCTAAATTACTAATAAACGACGTAATTTCTATGTTGCTATGAAATGAGGTGCTACAAGTTGTAAAATTAATTTATGCTTGCATTTAGAGGATTTATTTAACTGTACGGATGACTTGTGCTAGCAATTTAGTTACAAGCACTTATAACTGTCTATATCTCTATGACCTAAAATTAATCTTGTGTGCTAATGTTAATTTAAATTGAAATATTGAAATTCTTTTGAAATAATTTAATTATGGAATCTAACTTAATTCTTAGCACCTGTCAATGAAGTCTCAGCTAAAAGTCATCGTGTTGTTTATCGAAAACTATTGATCGTCACAGACAGATACCATAAAAACCATTATTTGGAATTTTATTGTTCTCTACTGGAATATGACAGCAGTTTTCAAAAACAATTTTTTAGCATCACTACTTTTTGGTTCTACCTTCCATTGCTTTCTTTTAATTATTCCGGGCACCGACTACTGGGTTTGTGAATTTGCTACTACAGATCCAAAAACCACTTCCTGATATAGCATCGCTCTGTATTTGCTACTTACACTATGTAAAGTCTATAAGTAGCAGCTATCATCAGCTTTAAACTACCCGAGTCGATTCCACAGTTTTTTTTTTATTTTAAGGAATTTCTTTTTTGGAATTCTTTTTAAATTAAGCGAGTTTGCTATACCTCATCTTTCTATTGATGGATCCTTAAACTAACAGCATTTCAAAGTTACAGTTGCATTTTTAGTTATTTTAATTTTGTAATTGAAATAATCTTCTTGATCGTCTATATACCTCGTTATTTATGTCAATGCATTGTGCAATTGGAAATTTTTAAGGTCCTATGGCATCTACTCGCTTAGTAATTGAGCATCACAGCCACTGAAAACATACAGGAACTTCTTCTGCAACTGTTTTCTCACTTGCAACTCCAAGCAGTAGACTGACTTTTTAGGCATTTTGAATTAGTCATAGATACCGTTCGACATTACAAAAATATGGGCTACAGCCTTTACTCAGCAGTTATTGGAAGATAGTAACCACTTGTAGGTAATATTTAGTGAGATGGAAATTTTTACCTAAATCAGAAATTAAAAGTTTGTAATTTAAAGTTTTGTTGAATTTTGTTGAAATAGACTTCAGTGGGACATTAAAGTTTGCTTTAATGTTAAAGTGATCTTTAATGTGGTACATGTTGCGTAAAAGTGAAATTTTTACTTTACATCTTTTCCAATCTTAAAAAACCAAATATTACAGAGATGATATAATTTAAAGCCGTACAAACCTTTGTTACAGAACATATCAAAAGCCTTTACTATAAAATTATCTAGAAAGACAGTATTCGATATTTTAGAATTTGCTTTTGCTATAGTGCGTTTGGCCATACATCACCCTGTTGGCCTTCCTAAACTTTAAAATTCAGTATAGCAAAGGAAATGTGAAACACTGACAAATATTATAAGCTGGTTATAAATAACGAAAAGGTTTTTCACTGCACAAGGCGGCTAGTCAAAACAGCGGCCATTTTTTGGCGTCCGAAAGACACTTCTCATAAGCGCCTGGGGAAAACAAAAGAAGCGGTTTTTAAAAATATGCTGACAATCAAAGCTCATATGGACCAAGCGACTCTGACAAGTAAACTTTAAAAAAAATATTACTGCAAAATCTAAAACATTCTTCTGGTATCTGGTACGAATTCTGTGACAGTATTTCTATGAATTTACTTCCAGTAAAGTTAACCGTTAACTAATTTAAAAACTCGTTCATTAGATAAAAGTAGGTAACAAATACTTCATACTTCAAAAAAATATTAGTCGATTTTAAAAGCCTCAAAATCAAAAGTTTTGACCTAGATTGCAGTTTCTAGCTTTCTTGCTGTCATAAATGGGCCGTAATTGTCTATGATAATTCCAAATAAAAGTGACGTGTCCTATACAGACATTAATAGCAAAAGTGTCAAAGTGAGCTCTTTTCTGAATTTTAATAATTTTAATTTTGACCTTATTAACATAAACACTAACGCTCGAATCTAGAGATGTTTTTACTATTAATGAAAAATACATCGCACTGTATAGTAGGGTGTTTTAGAATAAGTGCAAATACTTGACAGATGCATTCTTCGACCGAAACTAAAACCTTTTCGCCGTATAACGTCTTTTCCTAAAGTGCACCGTTTCTAAGATACAGAATGTCAAAGTATCACAAAATGAGATATTGAAAAGAAATAAAATGTTCACTGTTTTATGTAGTCTTGCGCTTGGTATCCTAATCAGGGGTATAAAATTGGGGATAGGCTAGCCCTATACACAAAAAAAATTGTTACGCCATTGAGAAATCAAAGAAAAAAGTTTTATTTTCAGAATTAGCAATCGATCTGAAACAAAAAGTTACTCGTGCGTTTTTCTCGTAGAATTGGCCATTTTCATATCAAATTCGACAAGCATGGTAAGGTCGCACGTAAGCTCAAAAGCAGAATCTAATTATTTGCATTGCATTCCTCAACAAAGACTAAACCTTTTTTTTTATCATAAAAATTATTTCTAAAGTGCGCTGTTTTGGAGATATGGAGTGCCAAAGTTCAATTAAAGACAAGCGATTTTGACACCCTGCGGTTCGAAAATGCTTTAGGAGAAAAAGTGATACGACGAAAAACTTAATTTCTGTCGAGGAATGCAACGCAAACAATTATATCCAGTTTTTAAGATGACGTATGATCTTGCCATGGGCTGCTGTACTTGAACGGTTTTGAGAAAATGTAATTTTACTCGAAAATGATGCATTCCAAGGAAAAAAGTGCAAGAGTAACTTTTCGTTTCAAATCAATTGCTGATCTTGAAAATAATTTTTTTTAATTTTTCGTAACAATGTCGTTTAACGTAGGGTGCTAGTTCACCGTCGATTTTACGCTTCTGATTGAAGATACCGAACGCAAAACTATGTAGAATAGTCGACACCTTACAGCAACAAACATGTAAAACACCTTATTCCAATATCTTAGTTTGTTCTTGAAATACTGAGATAACAAGAAATCTTAAATAAAACTTTGACATCCTGTATCTCAAAAACGGTGCACTTTAGGAAAAAAGTCATAGGGCAAAAAAAGTTTAATTTCTGTCGCAAAATGCGCCTGCCAAGTATTTGTAGTCATTTTCAAAACACCTCTGTATAATACATTCACGTTGGTTTTAGATGAGGATTGGCCATGCTTTTGATTTGTTAAGTTGGATGCTGTATGGTTATATTTTTATTGTATTAGAAATCATGTATGCTTGCAATATAATATTCCTAACAATATTGTCTTTTTGCATTTTAATTTAGTTTGTTCAATTGCTTGATACTTGCTAGACAGTCAAATAAAACAATACTTGACATTTGCAAACTTGAAAAGCAGCTGGCGGCATACTAAGCAATAAATGATGGAAGCCATAATCTCTAAACTTCAGGAAGGTATGTCGAAGTTATTTTGACTTCCATGTCCATGGCTAGATCTCATCTAAAACAACGTAAACAGGGTATACAACACATGTAATTTTTCTCAACCTTAAAGATTAATACAAACAAGACCATACCAAGCTGTGAACTTTCCATTGATGTATTATGATATCGTCTTCAAATGTTTGGTAGTGGCAATGTTGACTCAGCCACAGAGGTGAAAATTGGATTTACTTTTTCTGAGAATTCTTATTGCAGTTTGTCATGTCTCTATTACTGTACTTCTAAGCTGCCGGAAGAATATTTCTAATGATTTTATGTAGCAACTAATAATATCTGATGTATAATATTGTTTGACATTCTCATTTAGCACTCCTTGATCAGCGAGATCTTCTGAGAAAAGTTAACAATTATCGGGATAAATCTTTTCTGCATTGGTATCTTCTTCTGAATGCGATTCGTTAATCTTCTTAAGACTTTAAAATTCCCATAGATTATTGTTCACTTTTATCTAAGGCTTTGTCTACTTTGTACACCATGACAAGAATATTTTCTCCATTATCAACACCTGACTCTCCATGTATGGTCAAATATTGTGCGATGGGGGATCAACTATTGATTGTAGAAAAAATCTGTCGTCGTAGGAAAGAGGCAGACAGAAAAATCTCGGACGCTTACGAGTTGTTGATACATAAATCGTTCAAAGATTTTCAAAAGGTTACATTGATGTCAAATATTCCAATAAACGAACAACGGACATGCTTTATGTTCTGTTGTATAGGTTGTTTATCTGAATCTCAATTAAATAAAGCGCTGCTTTGTTCAACAAACAAAAATCTTTAAAACAAGTTAGGGTATTTAGTCTTTGCTTCCATTTTTCACTTATGTTGGCCTTTAGCTGCAACCCAGTGGTAATATAGTCACCCTGCATTTCTTTGGTTCTCAGTTATAATTCATCTTCATATGTATTAGTGATAGGGGTTTTTGAAAATTACATGAAAATGTAAAACTGACGGAAAATACTTAAAAAGCTTTTTAGAGAATATGAAATTGCAAAACTCTGGACAATTCTTTGTCATATTCATTTCCTTTTTATACCATTTTTACTTTTAAACAAATAAATAAAAATGTGCTTTGTACGATGAAAATTTCGTTAATTACAAATTTATATTGGGATGTCAAGTACAGAATGATTTAATTTAAATATTTGTTTAAAGGGTAATTTTCAAACAGCGCAGACAAATATAATCTGATATCGTTGAGCGCCGGATGAAGTTTAAATTAACTTATCTTAATAAACACGAAACTCACTTTTACACCCTGTGAGGTTTTGTTTTTATATGTTTGTTTAGCGCACCTCTGTTAATTAACATTACAGTATACGGAAATTGCACATTAGTTATAAAAATATTTGAAGTTGATTAAAACTTTCTACAAATAAAACTTTAGTTAGTTCTCCATAATAAGCATCTGAATGAAAATGCGAACAAATGCATACCTCATCAACCTATGTGGTATCCTTTTCCTTTTTCTATTTTTTGTTGGTGTGAAAAATGTGTTGTTAAGCTTTAACATTTAATCAAGATAAAATAGAAGTGGAGTTTTATTCAAGCAAAGTAATTTACTACGTCCCTGCATTGTATTCATCAGGGGTGTTGAATATTGTATTAAACATTAAGTTAGTGGGAATGAGGCCCTTCCGTTTTCCGTACGAAAACGTTAAGTTCTCGCAATCCGGAAATATTCCGGGCAGTTGGCAACCAGAATTATAGCGGTTTAGTGTCAGATTAGATCTTGCAGCATTAGACGCAAACCTGGGATTGCCAAAGTGGCCCGTCGTTCTACTTAAGCCACAGATAATGAGTACGATTTTCATTTTACTTTTGGCTATTATTCTTTATTGCGTCGGACGTTTTTGAATTGTTAAAATTTCTCTCTTGTTAACTTAACACGTTCACAATAAAACAAGCGAACCATTCCTTTGATTAAGTGGTCTAACAAGGGACTTATAAAACGACTCGACTCGTCGACAGGATCCCATATACAGTTAAAGTAGATCCTTGGGTTTGAAAAAAAATGAGAGATACGAACTTAAACATCGGCAATGCAGATGTAGATCAGGATCTTTTATACGTGGCAACTAGGACGAGGCAATATAACATTATGTTACGACTGTTTCGGAGGTTCGAGCCGGATAAATCAGGACGACCGCTTCTATCCTTAACTTTTCACTCAGAAACCGTTATCAAATATTTATGGCGACACTAACTTAGTTGGTCGTCGTTGGAAATGCCAACTTTAACATGCCAAGTAAAAAACTCAAACTGAAATTCGTATTGAAGAAGAAAAAGCTTACAAAAGGTTCTATTGATGATAATAAAATTTAACATTTTTTATTCATCGACTTTTAGTTCATAAATCTGTTTTTCTTTAGCTAACAGTTGTGCAGTCAAAATATATCAAAAAGCGTTTTGTGTTACTTTTTAGTATACAATATTTTCAGCATATTCTTGGTGTGCAATTTATCTAAAATGCAGCACTTTTAAAATTAATGGGAGAGTAATTACTATTAAAAAAGATACTTTGGCATTAATTTCTAAATTATTTCTCACTAAATTTAAAGAGTACCGAACACGGTTTACAAAAAATGTGTAACTAAAATTGTTTTACAAAAAATGTACAATTGTCGCATTTCCATGAATTCCTTGGATGTAGTAAATCTGTGAAAAGACGAACTAGACGATTGATTAGTGATGTATGGATTGATTCGCAATCCTTCTTCTTACCACTATCAGCAAACTAAGTCCCATTCCTTTGAAGAGTCACTAAGGCAAAAGCTATAGCTTGCAAAGAAAATAAAATTCTCATGTTTTGAGTTTTTTCTGTAATCAGTTAAACTCTGTCTCAATCCACTCATAGATTTTGCTAATACAAAAGCTACTAAATTTGCTTTAGTAGGAATGCCTTATATAATCTCTTTGGATTGGATTGGACTCCAAACTGAATATGAAATAATTGGAATCAAAAACAAATGGAAGTCGAAATAAACAGAAAAAGGTCAATATCAACCCAAGAAATTCTCTCTAATTAATGAAGACCAATAAAAGGCACCAAATGTCAAAACATCTCAAAAATCTTTAATCTCTTTTTCAATAAACATTTTGATAAATTATGCTAGTCTTAAGATAGGTCGAGGAAAACAGTATCAGTTACTGAAATCTAGGTATCTTTATGACTTGAGAAAATTTTATGTTTTGAGTATCATGCAAGTGCATGGTATCAACAAGATCAAGAGTTAATGCAGAAGAAGAATAGAAACGATCTTAAAACCTATACTTAATATCATCAAAATCACCAATTACAGGGCCAGTTGTGTAAGCAGTGCGCGTTAGGCTGATAAACCATTGGCTGAATATAAACAAACTTGGACTTGGTGATAGAGGAGTTCATAAACATCAGTAATAGTTTGTATTTTTTAAAAAACTAGGTAGTATCTCAAAAAAATATTATTGGTAAAACTGAACTTCTAAAAGCATGAGCCGATTGAAATCCAAAAAAGAGAGATTATAAATTTAGTTTCTTTTTTCATGTTTCCATTTTCTGTAATCACCAAGACCAACAGGAGTGTCACTTACGACGAATAGGCCTCTACATGTCACACCCAGAATTTAATGTTTCATATGATATTTGTTAGTACTGCTGGAGAGTAGTTATTGCCCAAAAGGTATTAGGGTTCCAGATCATGGTGGCCGAGATATCGCAGTTGGAGTTAAGAATTTTTAGCCAAATTGGGTGGGTCAAGGAACATAAAAATTAAATTTTCGGGCGTGGTTTCAGCAAATGGCTTAAGCCAGATCTACGGTATTTATTCCGAGTTGATTCTTATTCTTGTACTAGTTATGAATTTTCATTTACTTTATTCCCCCGAAATCTTCAAAATTAAGTACACAAGAACAGCTTGGTTATGTATGGTTCTGTATAGTTTATCGTAATCTCCTGGTATGAAGGATTTTAATCAATGTTTTTCATTTCCCATACACGTCTGAAGCCTGAGATATGATTCTTTGAATTTTAGGAATTTCTTCCCAAATATACAACTTTGGGTGGCGGCCACTATAAGCTAGAACCCTAAAACCTTCTGGGCAATAAGCACTCTCCAGCAGCAGCAACAAAACATTAAATTCTGGATGGGACAGATAGAGGTCTATTCCTCGTTAGCATTAAAACTTGGACCTGAAATGGGGTTAATAAAAATTGAATTTTGCTTGGTGCCAAAAATATTTTATAGCTGACCAAATAAACCAAAATCATTCAACTTCATTTTTGTCTGTGTAACAAAAAGTTGGTTATTTGACAGAGAAAAAACGATCAAGCGTAGTAAAAACCTTGTGTTGACAAAGCAAAACGGGAATAAATAATAATAATAATAATAATAAACGAAATCAAAGAAAAAATAATCAAGATTATTATATGTAAAATCTGCAATTCTTTCAAATTCATAAAGCGTTTGGCTTTGGTGGTGATAATATCAAAAATGATAAAAGAAAGCTTATACATTAAAATTATTTGGATAACCTTTGTAACACGAGTTTGAAAAGTTTCCCAAAAAATAATAGAAGATTCTATATCTACAAGCTAACTGGATATACAATAAAATAGATAAAAAAAGAATTATCTCATCCCACTGTTGCCATAACTTAACAAACTAACCGCTTTTTGCTCTCATAACTTATAGATTCCTTTAGACCGAGAAATTCATTCTACAAGTTTTAGGGTGCTAGAGGGCTGTGTTTAGAGTTTAGTGTTATGTTATCAAAACCATTTTGTGGGCAGAAACATTAAAGATAATCTATTCAAAGGGTGTGTTTACTATTGAAAAATTAAATAATGATATTTACATGACCAGAGTTAATATTCGCTAAATTGTTAGTAGAACTAGCCTTAAGGTAAGGAAGTCATTGATGTGTCACAGACCTACAAGCCTTAGGTTAAAAAATTTCCAAGCTGCACCTTTTTTTTCTTTGAATTGATCAAGCAAGACATAAAGAGAAAAAGAGAAGTTTATATTTTTATTTTCAAAAAATTACCTTTCAACCCTCTTAGCTATCAAATAATGTACGATATCTGCTAAAGATTGACATTAGATGTTTCCTGTTTTGGACAACTAAGTGATGTTGCAATCTAAAATCGTTTGAATTAGTTTTTATACTTTTATAATAGTTAGGAAAACGGAGAGCAGTCTCAAAATTAGATTGTCTACCTTTTAACTTCTTGATTTGCCTCCCTTCCCTTATGTGTTTCAATAGCAAACCGTCAACTAACGAATTGGTATGTACATAAATCAGAATTATCTTTTCGTGCTTCAAGACATTCGCGTTCCAATCAAAGTTTACAAGAACAGTATTACTTACTGAAATTAGCTGAGTAATTATTTTAAACATAAAATGATCCACAAAATTTGTGTCCGTGGTTGGCCATAAAAGAGAAAGAAAGAGAATTTAGCATGTCCAATAAAAAGATACAAGCTTGTTGTCTTTCTCTTTTATGGACAATCGAGGTTATAAATTTTATGAATCAGGGGTTGCCTTTCTTTGATTATTTACGATTACCTCCAGAGCAATAATACAATGTTCAAGGTAGTTCATTTCAGGATTGTGTCAAAACGCTACAAGAAAGATCACAGATTATCCGCAAACCTAAATCAAAGCAGTTTAAACTAGCATTCATCCCTGATATTGAAAAACAAAACTTTGCCAACATGTAAGTGATTTAGACAATCGTTTCCTACCTTTTGCGAGAACTGGCTTTTCATGCTTTGCCAACAATCTGGCAGAAACTTTCAAAATAACACAGATTAAATAAGTACGAAATGGTTGGAAAGGATTTCTTTTGTACTTTCATCCAGTTCTTCTTATATTAGACGGTAATATCAGCCATAAACCGCTAAAAGACATTTAATATATTTGAGCAAACCATATTTATATCGTTAGCAATTTTCAGCGCCCAGGTCAAGCTCAAAACGCTTTCCCATGTGTTGAAATTCACTTATCTAATGCATTCACAGATCTGGCTTTCTATCTAACGCTATGACTGATATTCTAGTCAAACTGTTTTCGTTCTCCGACAGTGTCAATATCCAACATCCCAGGAGCAAGATTATGGAAGTTCTGCCATAACCATTCACGCTTTATTCTAGCCTGCAAGCATCTGTCGTATTGATAACGAACTGGATTTGAACCAGCCATCAGCCAGTTCGGCCAATACCAATGATATTACAACAGATATCACAAACGTGGTTTAAAACTTTATCACCTCAACCAAATGGACTACAAAAACGAATTAATAGAGAAATAAATAAACAGATGCATAGGACCCCAAAAACATCGAATAGGTAATATAAAGAAGTTATCGAAGAAGAAAAATACGATACCTAGGGGTTTGCCGACAGACCAAAAGGCGAATGTTTTTATTTGCTTTAAGGAGGATTGAATATAGGAGAACATTAACTCTTCTACTTTGTATTGTAGTTGTAATGTCTGTATGGCTAAAAACATTATGGGAACTAAGATCTTGACTATTCGACGTTATCCGTAACTTTTCGGGAGTGGTTAAAATGAGACTGTTGTTTAAGTTAAGTTTTTGTTAATCTGTCTCCTGTTTGTTCATAATTAAAAAAATTATGCTTTTCAGATTATTCCAATATTTGTTTTTCATTTCTATCTTCCTTAATTATTTGAGGGATTCAAGTGGAAAACCTTGTAAGCGACATTTTTGTGCAAATTGAGATTATGTATGTATAACATGATAAGTACAATTTTAAACTAGATTTCACATCAAAGACAAAAATAGTGATAAGTGTCGCATGAGGTAAAACACATTTTTTAATGAAGTAAAAGATGGTATATGTTGAAGATACATTCAACTACAACTTGTCAACGCAGAAATAGCAATAAAGACTTTCTTTGATTCGGATTCATTTGCCAGTGATGAAGGTTTAGATTACGTTCCTGATACAAATACCGGTGAATGCAGCGAAAAAAGAATCAAGAATTGAGAAATCATGGAGAAGAAGAGAAGAGAAGAAATTGAATAAAAGACCATAGTATCAAACTGTAACGAGTGTTTTGAGATTATAAACGATACAGATCGGACTGCCATTTTCAATAACAAAGTGAAGCGCAACACGAAAGAAATCTGCCCTTTAGATCAAGTTCGACATTAAACTATTTCGCAGTTTCTTCAAGTAAAAATAAAAAAGTTTGTGAAAAAGCCTTTCTAAGTATCCATAACTTGAAAAACAGTTGTGGCAAGATTAAAAATATTCCTTTTAAGATAACAGGTAGATGCAATACGCAACAGTTGATAGCCGAAGGCATCATGGCCACCAAAAGAAGAAATATAACAAAAATCAATTAAGCTCAGTTTCAGTATCATTGAGGAGCTCTCTAAATACCAAAGCTTCTGTTCACAGAACGATAATCAAAGCCGTATGTCTATGACAATGGAATACACATTAGGCACCTGCTATGAAAAATGTGTCTGAAACAAAATTAAGTACCTGTTTCTCGAGACAAATTCAGACTGAAGAATGTAACATCACACTGAAAGCTCCAAAATGTGATTCCTGCAGCACATTCGATTCTATTCATGTGTGATTGGCTGATGTAAAAGCTAAAAACGATATTCCTAAAATTGAGTAGCTGAATATGGAATAAGAGCTACATTAAAAAAGGGCTCAAACGAGACAGAAAACTATTACAAATGTATCTGAAAATGCTGGAACGTATTCAATTACCTTTGACTTACAGCAAGCACCGCTGACACCCGAACTCTCTACCGGACTTTCCTTCTACAAAAAGAAAGTATTTTGTTATAATTCTAGTATTCATTGCTTGCATGCTTCTCAAAGATATTTTTATATGTGGGACGAATCTACAGCAGGTTGGGGTATCGATGAAATTCGAAGTTGTTTACTGAAGCATTTTGAAATGAATATCAGAAGTGAAAAACTCATTGCAATTCCAGATAACTGTGGTGGGCAAAATAAAAATTGGTTCTGGTAGCTGCTTGGTTTAGACTTATAGCTTGCCAGTACATCTACAATCCAAAGTGCTGGGAGGAAGTATTGAAGAAAGTTCAAAAGAAGACTTCGTTCAAGGTGTAGAGAATGACTCAGCTAGACTTCAAATTACGTGAGAATTTTAGTATCTCTTGGCATTAGGAATGCTGTTACAATGGCATTTTCTTCTGGAAATTTATCGACTTTGCATGCATCACAAAGTTATAGCTATGAAGCAATTCCCGTCTCGCTAAAAAAAAGAGGCTGATCTACTGCTTTCGATACACTATTAATGGAAAACTTACTTCTAAAAGACAATGCACCTCGTACAATAGAAAATTTATGCTTAAAAACATATATTGTTTGTAGAGAAAACATGTGATGATATGGTTCTAGTAAGAAGAGCACAAGAGGAGTTAATATGATGATGCAATAGTTTCACGAATTCATAAAATCATGTTATTCAAAAAGTTACTTCTGGTCGCTACCAGGTTTTACACCCGAACCCCTCAATTATTATTAAACGTTGCAAAAGTCCGGGGTTACCTTTTGTTTCCCTACCTACGCAATGACTGATTCACGTATACACCGATTGCAGCTCTCTATAAGTCAATTTCAATGTCACCTAGCTTTATTGAAAACTTCTTCAGAATCTTTTTAGCTGATTTAAGACTGACTCAAGAAATGTTTAAAGTACAATCATAATAAGTGAGAAAGATGGCTCTAGACATTAGTATATCCACATCTTGAAAGGAAAAGTTATTTCTGGAGAAAATTTCGTAGGTTACCAGTAAACCTAGATACGAAAGTAAAAATATACATCGCGCATTTTGTATATACCTTAGGCCTTTCATAAAAGTTTGTTACATATTATATATTATAAGTTGGCCCATTAGATAATCATTTTATAGCCAAGGTATTCATAAAGTTGTTAACAGTCAACCTGCCAATCTTAGCTAATCCTAAATGATTTCGAAGCAAAAACTACAGCCAAACAGCTTTTAACCTCACAAATATTGGTCATTGTGGCCTATAAATAGGCATCTAGGAAGTGCTGCTTTTAAGATTAAAAATCGAAAGCAGTAGAAACAGCGGAGAATAGAATTTTTAGAAAAAGATTCTCAATTTCAGAAAAGAGACAGTATGATCTAGACAGTAACGTAATGCAATAACTTTCGAATCAAACTACTGACAATGTTAATATTAAAAACTCAAAGTCACATAAATGATCTCTAATTAAAAATCTGAAAACTAAAACCCGAATTTCAATAAAGACAACGGGGTAACTTTTTATGTATATTCTTAAGGATCACAGTCACGCAATATTTCTTACGTAGCCGTCATTGATTGCTGGCTGATACATCATGGTTCAACCAGTCAAACTTTGAATTGCTACAGTTACCTACCTATTTATTGTAGAATAAAAGTTATAAGACATTCTGCTAATACTACTTTTATCCCGACAGTAGAATATTGTTTCCAAGCAATTTCAATTTCAAAGACTTCAGTTTGAAGTGTTTATGAACATGCGGATGTATTCTACAAACTATACACTTAAATAAAAGAAAAGTGACAAGTTCATAAAAAGAGATGTCTGAAACTTTTACATTCTGTTATGTAGTATATACAAGAGTGTTCTTTGAAATAGAGAAATAAAATGCTATTAAATAAATAAGGTCGTGAAAAAGTTCTAAAAGCGGTAATAAAATGAAAACTGCTTTTACAGTGCTAAACTAAATAAAAAAGTTAGTGCTAGTGTATGAAAATGGAAACTTAACAAGGTTATGAAATAAAAGTACGATTTGATTTTCAACAGATCAATATTATAGGACGTTCGATATCTTAATGCAATAATGTTTGTTTTTGGGTAGGAATATTGTAAAAACAATCGGTTTAGATGGAGAATTAAAATTCAATAAAGAGGAAGTGTATTAAAAGACAACAAAAGTTATTTAAGGGATAACGCTGTTTAAATTAAAAATTCACTACTGTTGAAAATATAAATATTTACATAATTCGAGTTTTTCATTAAAATTTATATCAACTGCGCAAATTTATAATCAAAGTTTAATTTTTCTATTTACCATATATCTTTACTTATAAAAAAGATGCTGAAATAATATGTTTTAAAAAGTTCAGTAAGTCTTTTTCCTAAATTTAAACTTTCCCCTAAAATGCCCTAACAAACTTTTTTCTGTAATTAAACCTTCTATAACATGTCAACATGTCGTATACCACATGTTGCTATAGTACAAAACACGAATATCAAAGATAAAAGTGTTTTGCTTGTAGTTTACAAAAAAGGATATGTTAATGATGAAATTAAATTTGCATTTTGAGATATTCTTCGAATCATCAAAGAAACCGTGCAAAATAAATTTTCATATTATTTAGTTTCTAAAATTATTTTAATAATTTATTTTCATTTAATTTTCATAATAAAGAACTGATACTAACAAACTTCATCATTTTCCCCTTTAGGAAAACATGGTTGATAAATGGCGTTGTAATGATAATGAATACCCAAGGGTACAATTTACATACCCAGCTTTTATAAGTTATATCAACTTGACCTTATGATATCATAATACCAAAATTCTGAACTATAAATTGCCCTATTATTACGTCAATTGCTTTTGCTTTTCATTGATTTTTTTGCCTAGACCAAAAACATACTAATTATTAGTGATGTATGTGATTTTGGTGATTATAAATTCTGTAATGTTAGTTTCTACCCGGTTACTGACTTAAATACTGTAATTATTTTATCTGAATATACGAGGGTTGCTATTTATATTTCTGGCCTTGGCAACACTGACTGTTTCCAGGCGTCAGCTGACATTTCCGGTGTAAACTTTACATTGTTGAACATAACCTCAACCACAACATTTTGTCATTTGAGTGCAATTAGTGTTGTTTGCAGTTAATTGAAAAGTGCATTCTCTAGTAAAAAATGGAATTGACCCGTGAACACTTTCGTGCAATTATTTTTCATAACTTTCGACGTGGATTATCACGACAAGAGTGCATTAATGAACTTAATACATTATATAGCGATGAAGTTCCATCCTACAGCACTGTCTAAAACTGGTATAATGAATTCAAACGTGGCCGATGTTCACTCCAGGACGAAATCCGTGAAGGCCGTCCAAAATCTGTCGTTGTGCCTGAAAACATCGATGCTGTGCGTGAACTGATTAAACAAAACCGTCATGTGACATACCGTGAGATTGAGGCATTTTTGGGCATTAGTATGACTAGCATCAACAAGATATTACATGATCATTTGGCCGTAAAAAAAATTTGTTCCCGTTGGATCCCGCATAACCTGACCAATGCTCAAAAGAAGGCTCGCGTCGACTGGTGCATTGAAATGTTGAAAAAATTTGCGAAAGGTGCATCAAAGGCTGTGTATAACATCTGCACAGGTGACGAATCATGGATCTACGCATATGACCTCGAAACAAAACAGCAGTCAACTGTGTGGGTTTTTCAAGACGAGCCAAATCCAACAAAAGTTGTTCGCGGAAGAAGCACATCGAAGCAAATGGTTGCCTGTTTCTTTGGCATTACCGGTCATGTGGCAACAGTGGCGTTAGAGCAACGTAAGACGGTCAACTCTGAATGGTACACGACCATTTGTTTGCCAGAAGTCATTGGAGAAATTTGGAAAACTTCAAAGAAGAGGCGAATCATTCTTCATCATGACAATGCAAGCTCTCACACCGCTGCTCAAACAATTGAATATTTAACCAGCCAGAAGGTCGAGTTGATGGGCCATCCACCATACAGCCCTGATTTGGCACTCAATGACTTCTTTTTATTCCCGTACATCAAAAACAAACTGCGTGGTCAACGATTTTCAACACCAGAAGAAGCCGTTTTTTGTTTCAAAACGCATATTTTGGAGCTGCCTCAAACAGAGTGGAAAAAGTGCTTCGAAAATTGGTTCAAACGCATGGAAAAGTGTATCAATCTTAATGGAGAATATTTTGAAAAACAATAAAACTAGTTTCGATCATAAATACTTGTTTTTTCATTGTTAGGCCAGAAATATAAATAGCAACCCTCGTAATACGTTTTGATGACCAACGGGCAAGAAACACAAATTAAGTTCAATACTTTATGTTATACTAGCTTTGATATGTCTAGTAAATGCTTGCTTCAGAATTATACTATCATAGCAAAATATCAGTAGAGAAAACTATTTTTGTCAAACAAATAGTAAGAAAATAGCTACGTCGAAAAATGTAAACGACTCTTTTCTGTGCATTGCTTATTTTGTATATAAATCTGTCAACCTTCACCTAGACGACTCCTATATTTATCTGACACGGTATCTCGGTACCATTTTTCTCTTTTACGTGTCATATCATTTATCCTCTCTTATGCTCGTTCTGCATGCATTCAGTAGAGCAGTATCTTAAAGTTTAAGATGCACTCTGAATCTCTACAAGTATCCGAAAATACTTATATGGACGATAATATCTTGGACAAAAGTACATCTTGGTAGCTTTCAATTATCTTCTGAACAAGAAATCCTCGTAAGAATCTGAAATAAAGTTTCGTTTGAAAATAGAACCTGCATTGATTAGTCAGCAGTCTCTAGACCAAACTAACCTTGAATAGAACAAAAAGCCTGATATATCAAATAACCGTTACAACTTTTGAAACTAAGGCTCGGTTTAAGCAAAACTTTTATGTTTGCAAGATTTCACTGTAAGCTTCATATTGTAACATGCTATTAGTGCCTGGTTGCTTTTGGTATTAAAAAAAAAAGATTTTTGGCTTCCGCAAGAAATCGTTAAAAGGAAGAATCTTGCCAGTTCACCAAGCTTAAACTGTAAGCAAAGTTTCACTAGCCCAAAAACCCCAACCAAAGATGAAAAAGAGATGTTTTTCGGTTACTAAGCACCACTGTAGGGAGTTTTAGAAGTCTAAGAAGTAACAGAAAAAGCCAAGGTCTAGAATGGTCTACATTATTTGATTGTATTAGTACCGCTTTAGTTCCTATTTAAACCTACATAGATTCAATTCATAGCACCATTAGTTTCAACTAAATAACATTTTTTTTTTCCTTTTTGAATATGTAACTCTTTGGATTTGTCTTTGTGTTCAATGAGTTAACCTAATCTGCCAAGTGTATTTGATTCCATCTGCCATCCAATATTATTTAAGCTGCATTATATTAATATTAATAAATCCCAATTCAATAAACCCCAAGAAGTTCAACGCCAACTAACACCACGTGCATCAAACTTGCCATAATTTTATGGTCTTTCAAAAATACTCACAGCCAATATACATATTCGTTCGATTGTAAACGATATAGAATCTTCAACTTACAGCCTGACGAGACACCTTGCTGACATCCTACAAGGGATAAATTCTTTACATATTCTGAATTTTTCACATCGTGTTCAGCTGATATTTAAATTCATTTTAGGAGCGGAAGATTTTTTGGTTAGTTTTTAATGCGACCTCCCTATCCACTAAAGTTCCTTTTCTCAAGATTTCGTGGTCATCATCCCACAATTAATTACTGAGTCAAGATAGAAAAGAACCCAATCTAGCAATCTCAATAAAAAAATGTTTGACTTTAACCTACTTTCTGTTCCGTGGTAAATTCTACCAACAAATCCAGGACTCTACAGTGTCCACTGTCACTAGTAGTGGCAAATATTTTTACGGAATCTCTTGAGATAATTGCTTTAGAAATGTCCCAACACAAGATCAAAATCTGGCAAACGATATCTTTATTGTATGGTCGCATGAACGACACACATTATCTCTTGATCATCTGAACAAGTAGCATTTATACATCAAATTAATTCTAGGAGTTGAGAATAATGGCTTCTTTCCCAATCTTAATGTATTTGTCACTCGTCTACCTGATTGTAATCTTAGCCATTCTGTATATCAAAAACCTAAATACGCCAAAAGGTATGTTCGTGCTAATTACCATCACTATTCAGCGCAAAAGCAAATTGTGATTAACTCATTTGTTCATCCAGCAATTTCCGTTTTACAACTCAACCACATCCAAAGAGATGGAGTCTTCTGAACAATGGCTACAACAAAAAATACATAAGCAAGGGTATCAAGCAATGCTTTGCCTTTCTCCGAGACAGGTTCCGTAGAACGTAACCGCATTCATCTCTTCTTCTTACCATACATTCATAAGGTGATGGATTACATAGGAAAAACACTCCGGAAACATAGAATAAAGCCGTCTTCAAATCCATCAACAATAATATTGGCATATAAAAGAGTGTATTCCATTTTTTAATAGAAAATCAGTAACAATCCTGACTTTGTCTGATGCTTACAAATCACATGTGTATTCACCAGTTGTTGTACGTAATGACCTTTAATGTGTTCTAGAAAATGACATAAAGAACTTTGATTGACGGCACTTGCTTGGATTTCCTTAAAAGAAGAGATTTTGGTGTTTCTCTTATTTTGCTTGGCGTTTGGTATCCAAGTTTTACGCATGGTTTTGACATTATTCAAAAAAGTGCCTTGCCTTTTCTGATTTGCTTCTAATAAGCCTGGATAAACGTCGTAGCGCGAGCTTGGTTCTTCTGATTTGAAAGCATACGGAAAACCCTACGAGCACTAATCTTGCAAACTTTCATATAATATATTAGGATTTGCTAAATGAAGTCTTGAGAAGGACCTACCGTTGTCAGTTCTTCAGGAGCTAGCCATCAATCTTCCCTTGTTAGATCATTGATTCTGTTAATTCATTCTGATGATATTGCAGAATTTGGCCAACACGGGGTTAATCTTTAATGGACTTTCGATTTGATTTAAATTCTCTTGTCCACTTCCAGGCAATGCAGTCTGAGAGAGCAGTGTCCCCTAACATCATAAGCTATTGATAAATCTCATTTGCGGATAAAAGCTTTATTACTGTTCTATGCATGCATACAGAAACAGTTTGCCTTTCTATTGATTGCTTTGAAACTGTCTTAAATAGGTTTAGAACTGTTTGGGGTAACTTTAGGATTACTTTTGATCTAAACAGACCTGACTTTATGTTATAGTATATAAAGACATAAGGCCGATATTAAACATATAACAGAAGAGAATAAGTTTGTGACCAAGGCAAATAAAACATCCCAATCTCTTATATGCAATATCGGCAGTATGTCGTTCAACGGTTTTTGTAAAACTGCCTTTGAGGGGATTGTATGACACTTTTTCCAATCCATTTCTTCCAATGGTTTTTTCTCGATAGTTTTTTTTTTCTAATGATCTTTTTCATAAGTTCTTTTTTCCAATCCATTTTCCACTGTTTTTCTCCATACATTCTTTTTTCTAAAACATTTTTCCAATATTAATTAACTTAACCTAACCTAACCTAACCTATTAATTTTCATTTTATTGGAAAGGATATTAGCGGTAAAACTTGTTAGTGGAAAAATATATTTTTGAAAAAATTGTTAGTGGAAAATATATTATTGGAAAAAATAGAGTAGAAAAAATGGATTGGAAAAAATGGTTTGGAAAAGTGACTCTCCCCTTTGGGGGTATTAAAACCAATTTGATTTTTTCCAATTCGACGTTATAAATGTCAGATTTAAATTTAATTATTCTTTGTCAAAATTTAATTCCAAACACTCTCCATTTTATTTAAATAAATCTAGACTGCAACAGGTTCAGGAGTTTAGTTCTAAACGTTTTCCCTTCTTTGGTGTAATTTAATTTTATAATTTGTGTTGGAAATATAGTATCAACAACGTTTAACATTAAACTCTTGAACCTGTTGCAGTTCAGATTTTATTTAAATAAAATGAAAAATATTTTGTCAAAGATTCTGAACGAGATTATGGCAACACACACACGGAGAGAAAGAGACACTGACTATGCTTTACACTAAAAACGTGGAAAAACAGGACAATAGTCCGATAAGCTTGAGAGTTAGGAGTCTAAGAGAGAAAAATGTTGTTTAAAATAATTTTTAAAAAACAAAAACCAATAATCTAACTATCTATAAAATTTTGGTAAACTGAAAGTCACTTGGTGGGACGAAATACCCCATATTTAGTCATCAGACAAGCCCAAATTGTATTCGCCTAAAATGATCAAAAATAAATCTTTCTACATTTACTGGGAAGTTTTTGGCGGTAACGGTATGTGCAAAATTGCACGTCTAACAAAATTTGTAGATTCTCAAAATAATCACTCATTAAAATAAGTTGAATTGATCATTAATTAGAGTCATCATGAAGATGTACTAAATAATAATTCGAAAAATTTATTGTCCGATAGATCTTTTAATATCTTTACCTTCTTTTAGCTTCTTCTGAAGTTATAACCATAAACACTGACGAGACAACGCAACGGTTGCATTATTATTCTATGTCAAGTTAGCATTTCGAAATGAATTCAGCTTATTATTTGGCTTAAACCAGTCTAAACGAGAATTCTGTATACATATACATGAGCTAAAACGTTTCGTTTATTAAAAACTTAAGCAGAGGGAAGCTGAAGAGAGAGAGAGAAAAAGCGTAAAAAAAGATTGCAATAGAATTTAATATTCCCATAAGAAATAAATTTCAGTAAATAATGGATAGAAAAGGGGGGCCGCAACCCCTGAAATCGCTATTTCAAGAAGGAACTTTTAAAATATAATTTAGAATTTATTGATTCACTTTATTTCCGATAAGATGAGACAGCTGCCTATAAATTTCTAGAATCATTCGAGATTATATCTTTGCATTGCAGTCGTATCCTTGTTGAACTAAAATTCCTAGCGTTTGCAGTTTTTTTCTCTTTGTACTATTTTTGAGCTCCTGACGGCTCTCTTCACGCTAGAAATTAAATTCTCTGGTGTTTACACAGAAATATAAGTATTTCGTCTTTTTATTGTAGAAATTTGAATTTTTGTAATAGGATTTATTGTGCGTAATGCCAATAAATTTTAAATCATACAATTAAGATATTTTACGTTGCGTGCTCGAAGACTATTAAGAATAATATATTGACTGAAAACTCGTTTCCGTAAATGCAATGTTATCAACACTTACAATTTATTAAAATTAAATTGCAATAAACGTGAACTAAAATGGGAGGACCAGTTGTTTAACATTTGGGGGCAGGTTTCTCTTTGATCTTTTCTCTTTTATAAATGAAGTTATAATGTTGTTTATCGATTGACCTGAAAAGGTAAACACTACATTTAACTAAAATTAACAGCACAGCGTGAATTTTAAAAATAAATTTTTGCTTCTCTATGAAATGTGATACAAAGGCAACCATTTTTAATATTTGCCAATCAAAACTTCGTTATTTCTTTTATTTCCTAAGTTGAAAAAGATGTTTCCAGTTCTTTGTTAATAAAAAAAGTCTCTATGTCACTGTACACGTCTGTATTTAACCAATTTAACTTAAATAACGATCTCTTAACTTGAGCTAATAATTACTAGTTTAGAGTTTAGACTGTTATTCTGCTCATTCAAGCGATAAGGCTGGAGCTCTGAACGATAGGTATGGAATTAATTAGAATATACATCAGTTACGTTTAATTCTATCTATTTACTTAAGAATAATTGATTCCAAATAGTAAGTACCGTAGCGAGTTATCACATTTTCGCTCTCACGCTCCGTTCCTGTCGTGCAACCCCATATAGCCTACATTCGTTGCATTAATACCTCATTCCGCTCCAATAAACAGCGATCTGTTAATCGTGGTTGCCTTTACGCCCCGTGGCGGCGGTGAAGTCTGCGAGAGGCTAAAGACCGGTTTGGCAACGAGGTGGATTCATCCTCTCTTAGCGTTTTCTCCCGGTTCGACATTGGAAATTAAGACTTGCCTTTACATCGCTGAAAGGCCGTCTGGCCTGCAGTGGCAAGTATTGCAACGCAAGAATAATCCTGATTCAACTCTCTCCCAATAGGTAAAGTTGACCTTTCACCGTTCATTAATCGTTTCCTAGCAATAGCAGCTGAAGAAGTACACTAATAAGTTATTAACCGACCGACCGACCGTTACATACATACATACCAACAGATACCGACCGTACCGATATCGTATCACGCATCACGCCATCGACGCTGATCTATCACCATCGTTTCCTCCTGCAATTCCCTATCGTCTTAACCTGCATTAGATACCATTCTCGCATGGTTTGGAAATTGCTAGCGTGGTGGATGTGTTAACATTTATGTTTGCTTTGCCGTAGAATTATTAGGTGCTTTACTTCTGAACAAATTGTCAGTTAAGTTCCATTACGGCTGTTATTCCTGCAACCCCAAGCTTGATCCTAACAGTGCTGCCGTCTTTGAAAGTACACCTGCGGCGCCGTCTCTCCACTGCATTTATTTGGACCCAGCTATCTGAAGAAGAAACTATTATCACCGATAGAAGGCAAATTCTATTATATCTGCCCATTCGTGAAAATCCATCGTAAAACCCACCTCCTAATAGCGTAACAATATTTACAAGGCTCTCTCTATAGTCTTTGACAAATACTTATCATTGAGGATTTCAGATAGGTTGCACCTCTGTGGTATCATAAATCAATATTTCACTCTTCTTAATACTTTTGAATTAGTTAGCTTTTATGCATTGGGATTTAGGATTATCTGAGTCCAACACAACAATCTTAGTACTTATTATGCACAAAGTTTTCTGGTATGTTTTTGCAATTATTTACAAATGAATTCCTGTCAAAACAATCACACAGCAATCTTCAGTATCTGCTTTCATTTGTATTCTGACAAAGTTTTCCCGTTGTCCATGTACTCGTTAACTGAGAAGAGTCTAAAGTACCAGAATCTTGACTATACATTCGATAAGTACTGGGATATTAACACTAAGCGTCAACAGTGTTTTGACAATGGTATAAACCATAAGTCGCTTAAAAAGTAATACAGCACAAAACTGTTTTTTTTTGTTATGGTTTTTCTAAATATAATATCTAAGGTCTCTCAGGTACAGAAAGGCTAAAATGAAATATCTATTATCTGGCATTCTCACTGTTGAAGTTTGAAAAACAGTTTACGCTGATTGTTGGACTTTAACAACCTTTTCGCTTGCAGTTTCATACCTCAACGCTGCAGTTTAAAACTCGAGTTTGTTAAAGAAAGGCTTTAAATAAGACTATCTGAGTTTGAAGCATCCTAATGTTAAACCTGCTGTATCTTTCTTTCATTTAGAAATTATCTTATTTGAGTGATGGAGAGAAGAAGAGATGTTTATATTATTTTATAGACTAGTACTTAGAAAGTTGAAATTTTCTTAAATGGAAAAAGGCATTGTAAGTTTGAACATGATATTTTGTGTTTTGGAAATGGTGGCGTTTTTGTTTTATGGTCAATCCTGCACATCTTAAGACATAGTTTGGAAAATTCTAATTTTTATCCCTTTTGCTTGATTGTCAGTCCAGAACATAGCGATTCCAGGAATAAACTGAGCAAGGTACAACGATTATCTTGCTTGGAATTCTACACTGACATTTCCAAGACACCGAAGGTAAAAGGATGAACCGTAGCTAGAAACATCAGTTAGTCTTGGTCTACCCACAGTACATTTAATGCTAACCTGTGTAGCAATTTTTAAAGAGAAACTATAGTCGTGTCTTTAGAAATCTTAAGATCATGCGAAATAAATGCAGGTCTTGTACTGAATTACGTTTGCTATGGTACACAAATTTGGGTACCTAAACATCCTGAAGTAGCAGGAAATAAGAAAGCCGACTCCTGCACAGTAGGATAGAAATCAAAATATTAGGCCAAAACTCAAGCAATGAAATAGCAGCAACTGTGTTACCCCAGAGTCTTTTTGAATTTCTGACTTTGGTTTTTAAATGCTAATTTGTTCAATTATTCAAAGCTGTACCAAATATGCAGAATACACTCAAAGATACTTATCCACAAGTGTAGGGGACTTACTACTTACTATTTGGCTTTGGATTGAAAATTTCTAAGGTAAAATTGCTAAAGTTTTTAAAAGCAGATGATGTTACTCCGCAAATTGGGCCCGCCTGATTGAACTTGTGTTAGTTAAAATATAAAGCCCTCAATTAACGTTAAGAATAAAGAGAACTTCCCACGTAACCGTCTGCCATTAATTAACAGTAAGTCAATTTCCTATTTCTTCGTCAATGACAGCTTTTCCTTTTAAAATAATATGTTCCTTTGGTTTTTTGGGTAAATTCTAATTTCTACTATGGGCAAAGCCTTATTCCACAAAATAGTTCCAGATACCACATACTGCAATCTAAGAAGGTGCTTTCGAAGTGATGTGATGTTCAATTGTAAAACGTTTGCTTGTAATTTGAATATCCTGGGCTCCCATCAAAACCATAGCTAAAGATTAATTCCGTGCTACTTAGTTTTTTGGTGTCAGCATACTGTTTGAACTGTATGTTCCACATGATTGCTAAATGGGATTTTAGCTGTTTGTTTCTCTTACTACTAATTTTGATGATCTACATAAAAGTCTAGCATACTTAACTTCTTCATAAAGCTTCATTTGCCGTGTATGGTGTTAAGTTTCTATGTTCTTCTAATAGCTTTACTATTTTTGCTGCTTCTGTTGGGCGGAATCAGTAAGTAAAACCAATTTGTTATTTGTTTCTAGTGCTAACTTTGAAGCTTCTCTGCGTTCGGTCTTTTAGATTTTTTCGTGACAGATAGAGTTTGTTGTTGCTTCATGTTGCTAACATCAATATTTATGGATTCAGATAGTCAAGAAGAATTATTAGATTGAAAAGATTCTAAGTCTCCGACTTTTTGACTACTTTTGCCAAGAGCGTTTACTTTACTGGAAATGTAATTTTGCTTCAGAAACAATATCCAGGCATGTTATTTGTCAGGAAACACCACTTTAACTGGCCTAATGGCCGCAGGCCAGGACTCCATTATAGAACCTAAAAAAAAACCTAAACTAAGAGAATTATCATAATAATAAATTTGTGATGTCTCTAAACTGCCACGGTGTCCTCATTTTTCGTTATTTTTATGGAAGTTTCTTAACTAAATAAATATCGCCTTATCAATAATGTTTGCCTCCCGGAGAGAATTTCTCTTAAATACGAATGTTATAAAACTTCTGTTGATATAAGTAAATGTTTAGAATTCTCTTTTAACATTTAAAATGAAGTTTATCATTTTGTAGATCTTTCTGAAGTTAATTCTTGCTTTTAAATTTCTAAATAGTAATGCTTTCTTTATAACATTTAAGTAAACACGAGTAATTAGCTTCCAAGGCACATGAAAGTAATTAAGTGCAAGCGAAAACGTTTTCTCTAAAAGGGAGAGACAACTTTTCTCATTTAAGTGAAAATTATTTTAGTAGGTATGCATTTACAGAGAGAATACTTTGCACACCAGGTTATATATAGCGTCATGGGGATACACACAATGTGCATGTAGGTTAGTTCAAAGTTCAGATTATAAATGCGGTACGTGTTGTGTGTTCTAGTGCATTTGCAAGCTAGAATAGTTTTCATCTCTGTACTACGAGTTTCCAGCTCTACCTACCTACCTGATGTTCGCTTAACGCCTGACTAGTCTCGTTTTCCACTATTGTGCAACTAGTTTTGGTTTATATTCCAACAGGATATATAACGACACGTTGAATAATAAGTTTGAGCTCACCTCTGACATGTAAACATACATTGTGTGTGAATATATATATATGCTTACAATAAACAGACATTGTTTTCTATAACAGCAAAAGATATGAATGTACATTTGTACAATTGTTTTAAGCGCAAAACAGCATGAATAATTCCAGTTTTCTAATTTATCAGTTTGCATTTTGGTTTTATTATTAACACCAGTTTAGCAAAACCAGAGTTTTAATAAACAAAAAGGTAAAATTCAACAAACTAATTAAATCGGGTAATGATTAATTTATGATAGTTTATACACAATATGCATGATAATTCAAAATTTCAGATTGAAATACATTTTAACTCTGAAGAAATAAAATATAAGTTTTGATTGCGAAAGATTAGAACAAGTTACCCACATTAAAAGATAATTATAGAGGTCACCCTACTGAAATACAGTGAAAGGGCTTACCCTGGGAAAACCGCCTTCTTAATCACACTACCTAAGTAGAAAACGTTTAGAATTAATTTACGCTTCTTGTATTGTTTTCAGCGTTTAACTATTATTAATCTTTGTTGGGTGCGTTAAATAAATATAAGCATAATGGGTTGCATACACAACTCATACCATGTAAATATTCATGCATATACAATGTTAATAAAGCTGAGTTCCACACGTTCCACATTACGTCTTGTTGAATTAACTACATAACATGGGGCAGTCCAGTAAATAACTAACTAAAATGAACCACGTGTAAATAATAACTGAAATAAATTAAGTGAAAGCGTCATCTATACACAAATTTACCCTATACGATATATGCGTGCTAATGAACTTGATAAAAAAGGAGACGCCGTCAAAGGTGCGAAATTGCTTTATTACATTGGAGATGATGGCCTCGAGATTTATATATCTTTTGAATTAACGGAAGCCGAACAAGATGAGTTCGACAGTTTAATAGAAAAATTCGAAGATCATTTCTAACCTAAAACACATTTAACGTATGAGAGTTAAGCTTCTTATGTTATCCAATCCTCATTGGAATCCTCAAACTCAAGACTGAATATACAGGGTGGGACAAATCAATTCAGTGATCATTTACAGATTAACTGCCAACAATAATGTATAATATTGATAAACTGGCCTCTATGTTGTTTATTATCTTTTAGGATTCGTTTGATACTGAGAGTCAGAGCGGCTATATTTGGAGTTACTAGTGAGTGCTAAAAGCAGTTGTAGAGACAGATAAAGATATTTAAACTAAACAATCGACAAAACTGAAACAAAGTAAAAAAGAGAAAACTAGCAGATACAAGTTGAAAAGACAAAAAAGAGGGAGGACTCTATAAAGGTTATTTGCAGAAACAGGAGACTGAGGAAATAATGATATAAACGAAATGAGAAACATTCCAATATGCAATTTTAAGTTTAGCAATCAAGTCTTCTGGATGTAAGAAGATAGGAAATAACAAGAAAAGATGAGCATGGTGGGAGGAAGAAGTGAAGGAAGCATGAAAATAAATGAAAAGACTCTTACAGCAAAGCCCAAAGAAATGAAGTAAAGAAAATAGCCTTAGAAAACAAACTAAAACCGTGAAAAGATTCTGGAAGAAAAATGGAAATTAATAGCGAAGAAAATAAACTACAGTACAAACCGCAACAAGTTAAAACAAGTTATTGATAAATGGAAAAAACATTTTGAGAAACTTTTAAATGCAAAGCGCAAAGAATACATACAAAACAAGAAGAGAAGAAGAAAAAACAAATCTAGATTACATATACGTGACAGAGCTGAAAGAAGCAATTAAAAGAATCAAAGTCTCAAAGATTCCAAGAGTAGATGAAATAGAACTAGGGTTGATAAAATATACGGGGACAAACGGGAAAACAGAAACTACTTCAAATACTATGTTCATCTTTGCAAAAGACAATGTAAACGAGAATTATATGTAAAAAGAGAAATTTCAGGAATTTCTCAAACTCTCGAAAAATGTCTAGGAAAGAATCCTGGAAAACAAAAAAAAGGAAATTAGAAGATGCTCAAACTGTTTTCGTTCAATACGTATCGTACAAGACCATATGTTTACTGCACAAAAGTTTGATAAAAATCAAGGTATTTATGAAAGCTTCATCAACATGAGAAAAGCGTTTGATACCGTTAAAGGAAATAAACTATAACAAAGTTTAAAAAATAGAAACATAGGCAAAAATTAATAAAGGTCATCCAAGAAGTTATATATCCATATGAGCAAATTGAACATTGACGGAAAGACAACCAGCAGCGATGAGATTTTTTAGAAGAGTGAGACGAATGAGAAGAATAGAGAAAGAAAACTCTGATATAAGGAAGGAATTAGGGACTAAAGCGTTAGAAAAAGCATTAAAGGAAAAGAAACTATCGTGATCTGGACACTTACAGAGAATGGGAAGAAAAGACAACTGAAAAATGTATATGACATGAGACCAATTGGAAAAAATTGGCGAGGAAAGCCAAGACGAATAGTACGGTAGAAAATATCCTGAAAGATGTTGTCGAAAATTGAAATTTAGTGAAGAAAGATGAGAAGAAATGGCGAAACTTTGTAGAAGAGAAAAACAAAACACACAATACAATCTCTACACTCTAGGACACAAGAGGACAGGATTATGTATTAGGGCGGAGTGAAAAAATTAATTTTGAATTTTTCATTTCTAATAGTGACAAAAATTTGCGTACTTGTGTACTAGTTAATTGCAAAAAAATTTTAGTTTTAGATAATGTTAAGAGGGTCCCTAGCGCTAATGAATATTTGGTAATACAGAATAGAATAGAATTTGTTTAGCAGATTTGCTATTTACATTATTACTGTTATACAGATTCGTCAATTACCCATACCGGCTGCAACAGTGCATTGTGCAGAAATCACGTAATGTCTCGTCCCAGTGAAGCAGAATGTGACATGTTCTGTGAACGACATACAGTTATAGGATGAATCACAAAGTACCAACCCCTACATAACATGTGCGATGAATTCTGTTTTTCGTTCGAAGGGAAATTTCGTATAATGTTGTTACATTTTACATCGCCCTTTATTCTGTAGAAAGAACCTGTGGTTTTGGAAGTGAGAGTTACCAATACCAAGTACGTAGTATATTAAAATGTATTATAATATCTTATAATATCGAAGTAATATTAATCTTTTTCAAATCTTCTAGAACGTTACAAATTGATCCTGATCCACCTAGAACTAGCAAAAGGTAAAATGTCCTATATTTGGAGCACCACAAACGTTATTTGCACTTGTTTTACCAACATACGATGATGTTACAAATTTTCTTTTGTTTACAAGAACTGTTTTAAAGCCAACCAAGGCAAGTAAGGACCTAAATGTGTCTGATATAAGTGAAATAGTTGCAGTGAAAGTAAAGGATATTTGGAAAAATGCGTCAATTCTAACAGTGTCTCATACCAGGGTTTTGCAGCTGATAAGAGCACATGATGATAGGTACCTTAAACTTTCGAAGCCATTCAAGAGAAGTCATAGTGAGAAAATCAGGAGAAATTGACGAATTTCCGCATTGAATGCAGAAACAAACTTTTTGATATAGCTGCCTGCAAGTGCTCACGTGACAACTGTAAGTGTGAGAAATCACAAAAGATTCCAGCTAAAGAGTGTGAGTTTCTTGAAGATCAACGCTGTTTTAGAAAAATGTGCATTGGAAATGTGGATCAAAAGGAAACAACAGCTTTGCAAAAAAGATTTGAAAGGAAGCAGTTGGAAGAAGAAAGGCAAGCTGCTGCTAGTTCAGAATCATCTGTTACTGCTTGCAAATCACCAGAAGAGCTTGTACGAACTGATACTGTAGAAAGTGACTCGTCAAGTACAAATGAGAACTGGGGTGCTGTTGCTTCAACCTCGAAGCAACTTCAGGTTTGTATCACTCCAAAACAGATGCGTCTTCGTCTTCCTAATGTGGTAAAAATAAGTGATCGCTATGGTTTGTCTGACAGAGCAGCTGTAGCTGTAGTAACTGCTGTTCTTCAAGATGTTGGTCTTGTGTTAAAAGCAGATTCTGATAACGTTACTAATAGAAGCAAGTTGAGGAGAAGAAAAAAAAGGAAAGCAAAGGCAATCTGCTTTAAGAGAACTTGAAAAGAAACTGTTTGGACTATTTTTTTGATGGAAGAAAGGAGAAAACAATTGTAAATGAGAAGAAAGGTAGCAAGCACTATAAGAAAGTTGTAATGGAAGAACATATTTTTCTAGTAAGTGAGACAGGTTCTACTTTGATTAGACAGCCATTAAGCGGCGTATCTCAAAATATCCAAAGAGGTATTGTCGACTTCTTAAGAAATAAAGATATTTCCACAGAAGATCTGATTGCAATAGGATGTGATGGAATAGTGGTACATACAAGAAGAAAAGGAAGAGTTATGCGACTGTTTGAATTGTACCTTGGAAGATCACTTCAGTGGCTTATATGTTTGTTACACATTAATGAGTCACCATTAAGGCATTTGCTACACAGCATGCAGTGACAGGTGAACCTATTTTGCGGATCGGAATCCAGAGATTGCAGCGTCGTTACAATCAAGAAGAATAATATCCTTTTTAACACAAAAAGTGACTATAATATACAACAGAATCTCTATAGAAAGCTAATTTTGATTTGTACCTTTATATATTAACTACGAGTGGGTAGAAACTTGTCATATTGAATTGATTTTTGATTTACCTATCGTGTCTCATTATGATGTACTGTTATTATACTTTCCTTAAAATATTCAAATATCTTGTAATTTTTACAGCAAGTTACACTTATGTATACACAACTATTAGAAATTCTAACCTAAGAAAATCTTTTTTCCGCTGATTCTACTCCACCATTTGTGTATGTATGCTTACTGACGAATTGTAAACTCAGACTTATTTTGAGAGTAAAAATGCTTATTTTTGAGGTCAGTGTGGGTAGCACAACCGTAAAAGCAAAGGTTTCAGATAATTACTTTAAAGACCTCGTAGGGCGACGTAGTGTCAGCAACTGATGCTTTTTGAAACTGACTTAAACTACATGGACTATATTGCTGCGTACTATATTTTGGATGTAGGCCATTTTGGGCTTTGAGTTAGTTAGCAAATCAAATTTCCCTTCTGTTTCTAATTAACTCTTATCAGGCTAAATTATCTTTGTTAGAATGTTAGAATGAATTCTGACTTTTTATGTCCAAATGTCAGTTTAGGAATACTTTCAAGACCTCATTAGAACATTCTTTTTGCTAAATCTTCTTTTATGAGATACTTTTCGTGGTTATATTTAGGCGTAATGTGCAATTGTGAAAACAATAAGATATTTTTCAAAAATCTCTAGAAAAACACAGAACTGCGATCTTTAGTAATGAACATCTTGACTGAAGACAAAACTTTCCAAAGCTACAACGAAATAATCATTTATCACTGTTATCAGAAGATGAGAGTCCTATGCAGAGCAAAAGTTCTAAGCTCAACTAAAGTAAATTTGATAAGAATCTCAGCTGAGCCCAAAAAAGATGACTTACCCAAAAACAGCGAAAAAAAATCGACTCGGTTCAACTTAAGTCGACAAGTTTGCAACTATCTAAAAATCTGGCTCAAGCAACTTTTGAATAGATTTTGACGTATTAATAAAATCATTACTATAAAAAACGGGGTTAGATAAAAAAAGCATTTCGGAGAAAAGGAAACTTTTAATTAGAAAACTTTATCACAAGGAAAAACTTTAGGGACGGACTATCTACAGGTTTGACTTGAAAACTTCCTCTGTGTAGGCCTCTAGAATAAATTCTAGATATAAAAAGTTTCTTAATTGTCATATGATTGTATTCCAATTTATCTTTAGAATTTCTTGCGCCATTATTTCTTGCAAAATCTGAATTTAATAACCGATCAGATAAATGTTAAAATCATTATTAACAGACGAACTGTGTATATGCATTGAGTCCTAAAGTTTATAAAAATTATTTTTAAAAGTTTTGTACTAGGAAAATGAATGCTTGAAGTCAAGATTTTTGTTTTGTGCTAACTAATTTACTATTTGTTTTGATAATTTATATCCCTGGAAAGATTCTTCTTTTGAAGTTAGGCAACTTCTTTTACGTGTGTATATTTAACAATAACCAAGTTCTCGACACTTTAGAATAATTCTTAAAGTTGAAATCTAGTAAATTGCTTGGACGAATCATATGAGAAGTTATACAAATTAATTTTTTCTCAACGGACTATTATTAATTGTTTTTTTGGTCCTACTGAGATACACGTTAACGTGGCAATATTCCGATCATCCTGGGGTTAATAATCTACTACATATTACAAAAACATCAAGTACTGATTGGTCTTATTCTATCTAATTATTATGATCAACATTTAAAAACATTAAAATGTAGAATACACTTTTACATCAAGCTAGGCTTATTCATTAAATATATTTTTCACATTGATTGTCCATTCTTTGTACAGCAATTCCACAGTTTATACTCAAACGGAAAATATTACTAGGGAATATTTGAGATCTTATCTCTTGAGTTATTCAGAAATTTTCTCGATGGCCATTTTTGATTTAATAAACTACAACCTCTCATCACTATAGTTAGCCGCTGCAAATTCGGCATCTGGTCAATTGACAGTAGATGAAAGGAATCATTTTGTTAAATTTGCGTTTTGCAACTTTTGCATCGCAACGTATATTTTTATTTGAATGATTTGGATTAGTTTTAAGATTACTAATAAAAATAATACAAGCTATTATCTTTACTTGTATTAAATAAATGTATGAATTAATTAAGAATGTTTGATGTTACGCGCACATTATTAATAATTACTAGTTTCCAGAAAATTAGTTGTTTAAATCTCACCAACTAATGTAATTAGAGAAGCCGTCTAAAATGTAGCATCTCTACTAGATCTATAATGTATAAATGCACTACGTTATGCTAATACTAATCGTAAATCTAATAATAAAGGTATTATGCTAATGGAGGGGATTTATAGGATCAAAATCGTTATGGGATATATATTAGAACTTATTAATCAAGGAAATATTAAATAATTCCCAGTTTACGTCATCGTATATGTAAAGAGGATGCTAATAAAATTTTTAATACCTGCCAATCCTTAACATTACTGCATATTTACAATGACAAAGATGAGGGTAATCTAAATTTATTTTTGTTCCTGGCAAGAAGCAAATATTGGAAAATCTTGTTCATAATTAAACGGTTTTCACCACAAATTTTTTTATGTATTGTAAATATTTTTATTAAAAAGGTTTTTTATGTTTCGGTTAATTATACACAAGCAAATTAAGCTTGAAAGTATTTATTTTATTGCTTCAATTTACGTGGTTTTTTCAAAATTATTAAGGGTCAATAAATTCTAATAAAAGCAATGTTTACAACGAACAAATACATATTTAGATGTATTCAAAATAAACATTAAATCATTGTGGCGTTTGCAATACGTGTAACTATAAAAAAGATTTATTGCATAACCCGTTCACGTTTTAAACAGATAACAGTTTAGTTCAAAAACTTCTAATTATTCCAGTTCAATTGTTTCTATAAGCATAGCAAAACAATCAATCACCATTCTCTGACTTTTTGAATTAGCACAATAAATCTTTACAAAAACATAATGTTTCTGTCTCAATTATAAAGTTACGTTAGGGAAGACTTTATAATTTTTTTAATAAGTTCTTTTATTTACCAACTAACTATTTTTCTGCTAAAACAAGATAAATTCTATTGAAGTTTCTTTATTTACTTGTGTCAGAAAGTTTTCTCAAATATTGGCTATTTTGAAGTAACTTTCCGCACGCATTCAGAATGTGGTAATGTAATTCCCTTGTTCTTACGTTAAGATGACTTAATGGTGCATGTGAAGAATTGAGAGTAGGGACTTATCACTTTCACTGATTAAAAAAATCATTTACCTAATAGTAAAAGCAAAACCGTACAGTTGTAGAACGTAATATTCAGTAAAGACTTCCATAATTAAAAGATTGGAAAAACCTTGAAGTCCCGCTGGAATTATTAAAATCGAAATTTGAGATTTTGGTTGAATTAGAACAAGAACGGTTGAATCAGTTTATAGAATAATTAATGTATTTAGTACAAAAGAATAATTTAACAAAATGAGTGTATCGTAATTAATGATTATGTTACGCCGATAATTATAACAATACTAAATATTTTTTAAGGTATATTATAATTTTAGTTTGCTTTCCAATAAATGATTCGTTCTTTCTTGACGAAGGTGATACGGGTTTTTCTTTCTATAAAAAGAAAACTCATAGAATCATTAAAATTTATGCAATAAGAAAAATGGTTCTACCCTCTAGACTTTGATAGAATTATCGCTTCTTATTTAAACCACTTAAGATGTCGTGCTTTACACGATACGTCCATTGAAAATAAATTGAAAATTATAGATAAAAAAAATTGAAAATACACACTCAAAAACTGACGGAAACAAACTATAAAAAATGGTAGTAAATGGGGTACATTCTAGAGAGATTTCTTTTGAAAATGATGGAACATGAGATTAGGGTAGTTTTTCTTTTCGTAAAGAATTAAAGGGGTTTCTGTACTCATGAAAATATATGAGAGGTCAGAACATCGTACAAATTTAACATTTCAGGGATATGACGAGGGGTTCTGAAATGTTCATACATAATTACATGGCTATTATGGAGTTGGTTTGCATGAAAGTGGAATTATATCTGACCTAATGCACGAAATTATTTATTTAGAATACAGAACTTTTACTCAGATTTTTACTTCCTTATTTATTTATGCTCTTACTTAAAACAGATCTAACTTTTTTCGCATTTGAATTTGCCTAGGGTGTTACATTTTTTTAAAGAAAAACTTTCAAACATCAACTCAGGCATATCGTTATTTATCCTTCAAAAACGCGTATGACAAGACAAAGGGGAAATAATGTTATTTTTCCAACACGACACAAAATAAATGGGAAAACTTTCGGGTGAAAGTTGAACTAAATTCAACATAGTTTAAACATAGAGGGATATCTTCGGTTGTGAAAACAAAAACTAAATAAATGTGTACAAACAAAACAGGAGAAAAAATTGAAAATGCCGTTACATCATATAATGCTGCGAAAAATTACATCAGATTTGCTTATTTTTCATCCCTTCGTTATGCTTACACGCGTTCTTTTGACGTAAATATATACGTCCTGTTAACCACTGACACAATGGGTATTTCATCCAAAAAATCGCAAATATCAAACTCTTAACAATGTGTGAACGGTGGAAAAAAGTAAATTGGAAATATTATTTTTTAAAATTGTGTGGATTATCCGCCTTTTTAAACTTTGGTTTGTCTTTCTCTGTTTATTTAAAGGTCAAACCTATAATGTTTTTTCGTTTTATTTTTCTTGAAAAGAATATACCGCATTAATAATTTAAAAGTTGTTTTTGATGCCTTAATGTCTTGTTATTTTATTAATGTACAAAAACATTGAAATTAAAGCAAACAACCATACAAAAACAATAAGCTACGTATAATTGAATTACATAAACATTTTTATTTCGTTCTAATTATTTTAATAAATACATAATTTAAAGATGGGCGATAATTGATTTTAAATAAGTAAAATTGACCAAGGTCATACGACCAGTTTTAATTACGGCAGCTTTTGTAATTTTTAAAAACTATTTTCACAAACTAATGAAAACTATAAAAAATAACATTAAACATATACAGTCACAACCATATTTGAAATTGCACCTCTATTCTTGTAATGTTCATTTTAATTCATTAGCTGAAAGTTTGTTCGTCTTCTCGTAGGTATTTCGTTAGGGTTAAAATGATCAGAAATAGAAAAGTTATTTTGGTAGCTTTTCGACTATAGTAAATCAATGATTGAGATTAACGTAATACAAAGCTACGTAAGGAAAACTCATATTCACAGTATAGTACTTCTATTTACGATTGGTTATGCGTTTATAACTAGTATAAGTTACTACAATTGCACAAAAATTGCAATAAAATTACCTTCAGTTTTGTGCATAAAACTTTTGAAAAATTCACATAATGTTGATAAATAGTTTTTTTATGTTTTAAATTTCCTGATAATAATATCATAGAAAAATCCTTTACAATATCGCTTACTGGTGTTATTTAAATTTCCCGCGTCTATTAGTTAGATTCTCACTCGCTCGGTTCTAAACTAAGAATCTACTTCTTCGTTTGGATTTCGTAGTAGAATCAAATGTTTCATCTACCTACTCATTTGTTTTCTTTCTAACTTGAAATTTCTCAAAAGCTGCTTAACCAAATTTCAGTTGTGTGTACCCCTGAATAGATAATTGTAAGCCCTTTCAAATACCATTTGACCCCATTTGCAATAAAAAAAAATTAAAATCCTCACAGCAAAGTATGCCTTGATTAAATAAGAAATCGATCTGTCCGAGCGTTTTTCTCTTTTATTTCATACAAAATAATCTCCAATAGCTAGATACTCTTAAATTATATTTTTGTGTTTATCTAGGTATCTCAATTACTAACTTTGGTTTTCTAAAGTAATATTAATAATAATTTTGACAAATACCTAGGTTAGATCTCTTCTTCACTCAGAGAAACCTGCATTCAAGAGTGCACAGTCTGTCCAGCCTGTCGTAAAGATTTAAATTATTTGACTTTTCAGTGAAGTCAAATTCTTTCGTGGTGGAATTGGTGTTGTTTTGGTTTAGTAGACGAGTTTATCAGTCCACGTTCTCGGAGAGAAGGTGACTGTTTTATATATTTAAAATAAATATCTACCGTATCGATTAATGTACCATGAAGGTTTAGATATTACAGTTACAAGGGTTGCTATTTATATTTCTGGCCTTGGCAACACTGACTGTTTCCAGGCGTCAGCTGACATTTCCGGTGTAAACTTTACATTGTTGAACATAACCTCAACCACAACATTTTGTCATTTGAGTGCGATTAGTGTTGTTTGCAGTTAATTGAAAAGTGCATTCTCTAGTAAAAAATGGAATTGACCCGTGAACACTTTCGTGCAATTATTTGTCATAACTTTCGACGTGGATTATCACGACAAGAGTGCATCAATGAACTTGATACATTATATAGCGATGAAGCTCCATCCTACAGCACTGTAAAAAACTGGTATAATGAATTCAAACGTGGCAGATGTTCACTCCAGGACGAAATCCGTGAAGGCCGTCCAAAATCTGTCGTTGTGCCTGAAAACATCGATGCTGTGCGTGAACTGATTAAACAAGATCGTCATGTGACATACCGTGAGATTGAGGCATCTTTGGGCATTAGTATGACTAGCATCAACAAGATATTACATGATCATTTGGCCGTAAAAAAAATTTGTTCCCGTTGGATCCCGCATAACCTGACCAATGCTCAAAAGAAGGCTCGCGTCGACTGGTGCATTGAAATGTTGAAAAAATTTGCGAAAGGTGCATCAAAGGCTGTGTATAACATCTGCACAGGTGACGAATCACGGATCTACGCATATGACCCCGAAACAAAACAGCAATCAACTGTGTGGGTCTTTCAAGACGAGCCAAATCTAACAAAAGTTGTTCGCGGAAGAAGCACATCGAAGCAAATGGTTGCCTGTTTCTTTGGCATTACCGGTCATGTGGCAACAGTGGCGTTAGAGCAACTTAAGACGGTCAGCTCTGAATGGTACACAACCATTTGTTTGCCAGAAGTCATTGGAGAAATTCGGAAAATTTCAAAGAAGAGGCGAATCATTCTTCATCATGACAATGCAAGCTCTCACACCGCTGCTCAAATAATTGAATATGTAACCAGCCAGAAGGTCGAGTTGATGGGCCATCCACCATACAGCCCTGATATGACACCCAATGACTTCTTTTTATTCCCGTACATCAAAAACAAACTGCGTGGTCAACGATTTTCAACACCAGAAGAAGCCGTTTTTTGTTTCAAAACGCATATTTTAAGCTGCCCCAAACAGAGTGGAAAAAGTGCTTCGAAAATTGGTTCAAACGCATGGAAAAGCGTATCAATCTTAATGGAAAATATTTTGAAAAACAATAAAACTAGTTTCGATCATAAATACTTGTTTTTTCATTGTTAGGCCAGAAATATAAATAGCAACCCTCGTAGAAACGCTTCTGGCTGCAACTATTTAGTGGGTTGTGTCAGACGGTAAACGCCTGAGATATCTCATTGCGTACGGCTGATTCTATTCTACCTCTGCAAATGATTTCTACCAGACCCTGAATTTTCCAAGAGTCTTAGCTATCTCAGCGATACTTGCACACATAACATGTAAGATAAATCTACTTTAATAAATTAGATACCTTACCCAATAGATTTATATCTTTTGTTTAATTTGATAGTATTTTATAAAAGCTAACAGTAAAGTCGATAAATTCTATAAACCACCTAACAAATTTGAGCTATAAACTATGTCCATTTAAAACTACTTAGGTATCATAGAATTTTTGCACCAACAGAATAATTTGACTATTTTCAGTTTAATTCAAACAGTTGAAATTCTAGTTGGTTGTTTCCAGTTTTGTACTATTAACTGCAATCTAACAATTATAATTCAATATCAATATTATGACTTAACAATTCTTGCTAACTATCATTAAGTATTACTTGAAATTATTTATAGCTAGAATACCTAAATTTCTGCAGAAACTATGCTAGATAGGCAAAAATACGCTGATAATTCTGTTTTCAAAGCAAACCATAACAAAAATCAAGAAATCTCTATCTATGCAATGATAGCGATAGATTTGTCTCGCTTATCATAGGACACTCGATATAACCGCATTTAGATTTTTTATACAAGGTGTGATAAGCAAGACTGTGCGTCTGAAGAGGTTAAGGATCATTGACCTTGATATCTCTTTAACATAACTCCAAAACCTTAATTGTCACACCCAGTTATTTGTTGTGTGTCCTGTTTATCTGCATGAACGTGCCTTAAGTACCAGAAAAATATTGAGTTTTTAAACTGAACAAAGTATTAACCCTTTAAGCCCAAGCGTAATCATTTGGTAACAATGACATAGTAGTAGTAAAAGCATCGTTATAACTGCTGGCAAGACTACTGGAAGCTATGTGCATGTTTTGTTGTGAAATTTGGCATTACTTTTGAAGTTGAATTATGGACATCCGCTTTACGTAAGTACGAATATCTTTTGTACAAATGAGTGTATTGACCAATTTTCTATACTATTCAGTAATACATAAATCACATTACCGACTATTGTTAACAAACAGGAGGTTAGGTTTATTAAAAATATTTGCATGAGGTTCAGAGTTGTATGTCACCATACGGTAACACTAGGACTTTCTCAGGAAATCAGCTAACAATAAGCATATGTTTTAGGAGAGGTTTTACTTTACAAGAAGTCCTTGAAATGGTTTATGCAGAAGACGGAGAGTCTGTAACAGACATTTTTATAACACCGCCCGATTTTCATAAACTAACTGATGAGGATTCAGGCGAAACAAATGAGCCAGTAACAGATAATTGTAGTGGAAGGCAACTTCGTGCAGAAACTAAAGTTAGGAAACCTGCTCGTGAGAGTGTAGATGAGCCTTCAAACGAAGATCACATATTTCAAGAGACTAATCAATAGAACACATGTCGCGAAGACAAAGATCTCACTTACGAACTCTTCAACATAAAAAATATTTAGTGGATCAAGGGTGACTTAGAAGAATTGAAAAGTGAATTTCCTCTTGGAGATTACAGTATCTACAGAGATAAAGTGCTTCACTGTCATCTTGGTGATTAGTAGATACAATGAACTTTCAGGTAAAAGATATTATTGGGCTTCAAAAGATGATATGCGAAATCATGCTGTTTATAATGCAATGAGACGCGATAGATTTTTTGAAATAATGCGATTCTTGCATTTCCAAGATAACAATAAGTTTGACCCCGTCGATATATTGTGGAAGTTACGATCACTTATTATTAGTAAAACTCAACAAGCCTTTGCTAGCCATTTTGTGCCAGAAGAACATATGGATTTCGAGAAATGCATGATAAAATACTATGGTCATCATGGCTGCAAACAACTCATTAGGAGGAAGCCCACAAGTTTTGGGTATCAGGTCTGGAGTATGAATACAAAAGAAGGATATCTTATTTCGTTTGAAGTCTATCAAGAAAAATGAACGCCGTTTCGGAAAAGCAACCGCCGCTTTTGTGACAATAATTGAAAGTTTTCCCAAACCAAAATTGCCTTATAAATCTTATGTTGATAATTTATTTTTTAGCATTCCTCTATTCAATTTTCTCAAACAAATGGGTATGGAGTCACAGGAACATCTCGGGATAACAGAATTCCTGAAAGTTGTCTTTTGAGATCAAAAGAAGAAATGAAAAAATCATCTAGGGGAACTTATGACAGCTGCAGCGCAAGAGACGTTGGTATTTTGTTTGCTAGATGTAGTCATTGCTACTTTCACAGCTACAGGCGTTGATTTAATGGCAAATGTGAAACGTTATTCGCAGTTGCATTAAAAAGTTATCCAAGTACTCAGATTGTATCTATTAGGACAGTACAACAATTTCATGGGCGGCACAGATTAAATGGATCTAAATATTAGAAGATACCGAATCTCAATCAGGAGTAAAAAGTGGTATTGGTGTGTCTTCTCATGGCTTATTGATGCTGCAATCAATAATGCATGGATTTTGCAACAAAAATCTAGCGAGATTCTGATCAACTGCCTCTTCACCGAGAACTAGTCAATACTAATCTGCATAAATATGGCGTTTTGCTCAAATCAGCAGAAAGGCCTTCTGTTTCTAAGGACAGTATTTCCTATAATCGAATAAGTGACATTGTTCGATATGACTGACTGAATTACCTGCTTATGACCGTCCCAGCGAGGAAGAGAAGGCACCGTTCAGATGAAGGTTGCACCTCCGTAATACGCACAGTGTGTAATAAATGCGATGTCGGGATGTTGTAATATTGCATATCAAGACTTATTAAAATATTTGAAAATTTCCGAATGGTAACGCATGATCTTTTCAAATTTATATCAAAATAGAAATAAAGTTTTATTTTTCTTACCATTTATGATCGTTTTGCAACAAAACTTACCATATTCACATAAATTTGTGACAAAAGAAATTCAAGCTTTTAAGGATTAATTTAAAGTTTCTTGTAAAACTGAAAAAGGTTCCTACGGCATCTCTGAGGTGTTAACGGAAGCTTATGTAGAAGATAGCTTGTCGCGTGCTCAAATTTCTGTAATATTGAAGAAATGAAAACAAATAGAATTCTAGTTCAAGACCATGTTTTTTTAATAACTATTAGGGATGTCCATATTAACAGAGTGAGTTCTAGAAGGACTGATAGTCAACCAGTACTGCTACAGACAAAAGAAAAAAGAGGACTTTACAGAAGAGATCGGTACAAAATCAACTGCAGCACTACAACTTTCTAACCAGTGGAAACAGCAAATAATACAGGGTTTGTACAAGCAGAAGGAAAAAGTACATCGAAGAGTATAAGAAATGTAATTTTTTCAAAATAAGATACTATTACTAGATCAGTCTCGTTGTTTACGTGACATACTGGTAGTCTCAGAGTGTATGCATGCATGAATAGGCGTTCGAATTCTGATAAATTTATGACTATTGTATCAACTAATCGATTTGGAATAAGTACGCGAATAATAAAATCAGAAATTTAATCTATTGAGTTTGTATGGTAGAACTTCTAACATTCTCTTTCTTTACACGGATAGTGTATATTAATCCCCTTTGTTTTGTGTTTTTTCCTTGCCTTTTTTACTTTTTACTTCTGAAGTTTGAACTTATTCCACATTAATACCCTGGAAAGGACAATGATAATATCAGTAGTAGGTCTTGTTAGAATCAATAAATGTTCAGCATCCTCCTTCATGAGATACGTCACTAACTTGTACTTGTACTATTAATAGAAATATTTCATAAATCGTAATGATTTACCAATTTCTACTATAAAGCAGGTAAGACCCTAGTCATCAAATCGAGCTGCTGCAATACTCTATGTATCCTAGTATAGACTTTCTAGTAGCAAATGAAATCAAGTAGAAAGCTTACTGTCAACTGCTATTATTCCACAATTCTTATTATAGTCTGCAGATATCAGTAGTTAATTGTATAACAATTCTTTTAAAATAATTAACTAATAAGTATAGTTCAGGCTGCTAGCATACACTTAAACATATAGCCAACGAACCACTGGACTAATCTATTTGCACAAATAGGATTTCTGAGGTTATTACAATTTTAAATATTATACTAAAAAGAAAAGATTAATTGGTATGATATTTATTTCTACAACTTGACTATATCTAAAAGTATTCTTAATCTCTCAATTTGAAATCAATAGCAAAAGTCTGACATCTTTGTATATCTACCGCTAAAGGTTCCAAAATCTATCTAAAAGCATCGGAAAAATTCTATATAATCTTCTTTTTGTTTGGAAAGCGCAGATCAAACAAACCAGTTTAGAAAATAAAATTGATATATAAGTTACTCCCTTTGTTTTCCAACTTAAAACGATTTCTAATTCGTGTTTTCTTCTAACATCGAAAGATATGGTAATGTATGCAATAAGAAAAAAACCAGAAGATTCGTTGAATAAAATAAATTTTCAAAGCCAGAAATAATAAAACCTTAGTAGATTCTAAATTTCAAATTTATAATCTTAAATTCTAATTAAATCCACTCTCTTTCAGGATTATCGAATTCCAAGTGTGTTAATTCGTCGGTTATAATTTCCAGTGTCGGATTAGTTTAATTTATGGAGGATTTATAAAACAGTACGTTTAGGTAGTCTTATCACATCTCGGGGATAACGAGTAAAACTTTGAGGTCCGGCATATAAATATTCAAATAATGCCACCTGTGCGAACTTATAATCGAAGTTCGTTTGAAATTTCGCAATTTCTTGTTTGGCATTTTTTAAAAATATACCAAGATAAATCAAATTTCGAAAAGGGCGAAAAATAGGTGTTTTAGAGATAGTCTAATTTAAAAAATGGTCAGTCTTCAAAGATGATGCCATTATTAGTTAATAATATTCTCGCCCTTTCTCCATGAATTCCAATTTAATAGAACTGCCCTTTAAAGTTAATTTTCAAAATTTATTGTGTTTATCTATCTATCTATTTACAGTGTTACTATTTAAATTACTAAATTGGCACATTAAATAGCTAATAACTTGTTCTTGAAATCCTAAACACTAAAGATGTGATAATGAAACTAACGATTGTCTTTTAATAAAACATTTTAAAACAACGTAAATAAATGGTCGATTTTAAAAACTTCCATTAAAAGTGTTAGTTACAACCAAATTGCTTTAATATACGTTTGTTAATTTAGGAAATGTTTAAAACTTCAAACTTACTTGTCACAACACTTCCAGATTTTCTCGAGCACATGCAAGCGTCAGAAACCCGCATATCACAGAAAGGCACCAATAGATAAGAAGTGAGCAAGGGGACGGACGAACCGGGAGAAAGTTGACCTCATACGGTCGTTTCTCGGTCCACATGTATATACTCTACAGGAGGAGCTTTATGTCAAGAGTTCAGACTTGGATCAAGCAATCTAGGTCCCGTTAAAAGCTTCTTTTTCGCGAGTTTTCTCCTACGTCTTGCTCTTATCCGATGTGCTGTAAGGCATAGAAGTAGAAGTAGTGACGCTGCGACGGCTCCGGCGGCGGCGATAGTAGCACCAGGTAGTGACGTTAGTAATCTAGATGCCGAACCGCATTGCGACTCAGATTCATCCCAACCTGATGGACAGTGATCTTTACCATCACACCAAAGAGATGGGTTAATACAAGCATCTAATTCAGGACATTTGTGTGGACATTCCAGCTCGGTATCATTATCGCTAGTGTTTACGGGAACTTGCAGTTGCTGAAGCAAAGAAGCTTTAGAACGTGAAATTTCTAACCAACTAAAAGCAGCTATTCCTGGTTCACCTCCAACCCATTCGACTAAAAAGTTAGGTGCTCGAAATTGAGTATCATGAGGACCACCACCCCACCACTCTTCACTAAACACTTGCACAGCTAAGGGACGCGCTCCAGGTTCTGCAGGACAAAGTGCACGAACAAGTCTTGGAGGCCTTCCCGAGTAAACAAGAACACGGTTAACAGTAGGACAACGAGAAGGTTCTTCTAATCTTGGTCTAAGTGGTAGAAAAGCTCCCCACGATAACAAAAACAGGCTTTTGTTGCCTCTTGCTTCTACAAGCCACGGTATACCGGAACATAAAAGTTCTAATCGTTCCACCGGCGGACTCGTAAAATGTACGTCGCCACCGAAACCGCGTAATCTTTGTTTTCGTGGACATTCAGGCATTCGCACTAATTCAAAAGTAGCATGAAAATATAAATCGGTATAGTCTTCTGTAATATTCATTTCTTTGGCAGTGTAATGTAATTCTAGAGTTCTAGAAGAAGATAGGAACACCATGGGTTTATTATTTAAAGTAGTATTATCACAAAGGCAAGCCCTAGGCATACGAATGTCTCTCCACGGTAGCTCCCATACACTTAATTCAGTTGCACGTGCACCCGGTAGGTATTCACATATCGGTCGTCCGCTGTGAGGATCTGTCGATGTAGTGCACATTGAATTTATCCCAAACGATGCATTATTTAAAACCAATCTCACGCGTTCACCGGGACCTGCTTCTAATCTATAAACGCAATGGAGGTCATTAGCTCCTCCTCTTCCAAATAAGAATACGTTGCGAGGCGAAATGAGCTCCCCGGTGTGTGATTTACGAAACACGCGATGGCAGGGGCCAGGAGGCTCTCGCGCTGGCCAAATATCTCCACCCAACCGGGTGTCTACAAACTCATATTTTAATTTAAATGAAGCAGGATGTAAGGCAGTTCCATCTTCTGTATGGTGTTGCAGAACGAGGCTTCTCCCTGTTGATAAGTAGCTTTCAGGCGGAGTGCACGGTCTCGTAAACCTAGTTGCGTTACTTAAAGCACTGTGATCGCAGAGTCGTGGCGGTTCATCACATTTATCTTCTAATAAAACGTTACCGTCCCATATTCTTAGTTTAGTAGCGCATCCTCCACTAGATGAGCTGTTACCTAATAAAACATGTGCACTTTCACCCACAAGAAGCGCTCTTTGACTATACGAAATAAAATTAAGCCAAATTAAGTCTCCTGAATAACCCCTAAATTTATAAGTGCAAGTGGTGTTCGGAGGCAACGAATGTCGAGGACTAATCATACTTCCTCTTCTTCCTCGGCCCGTCCATATATCATCGCCGTCAGGATCTGTTGCGTTCACATCGAAATCGCATCCTAGCGCTTCGTGTGAATAATCTAAAGAATCTGAATCGGCAAAGATAACATCAACATCTAATTCGAAACCTCTTAAAGGTGATTGTGAGGGTGGAGAATGCAAGGGTATACTAAAAGGCGATGAATGAAATGCAACTAACATCTCAGGTCCTCTCGAGACCACTCTCGGCAACCAATCGCCGCCGCAGTATTTAGCTAACACGGGATCGTTCGTAGAACCTCCATCGTAGAAAATAAGGTGGTCTCTCTCCCCTGTGCAATCCCTCCATGCTCTTAGCGCTCGAACTGTTTTATTAAACCCCAGAACGCTTATTGACCTCTTCATGTGCATTTTATGCGCTGCCTCCTGACGTACCGCAATCATAGCGTGTTTACACGTTGGTACAACTTTCTGTCGTAAACTCCAATAGCAGGATACATTTCTAGGGTACATTCCTGGATAATTAGGAGACTGCAATCGGCATGGTTTTCGATAGCATTCCTCAAATTGTCTCGTGCAGTATGTACCGGGTGCAACTTGACCTCGTTCTAATGGTGAAGCAGGAGAACCGAATCGCACGATGGCTTCACGACGCGAAACAAATCGAAATCGTAACCGGAACTGGAAGGGTTGTTGCGGGGAAGCGAATAATTTTACGGTAACAGTTACAGTAGACGTTTCACTGTAATAAGCAGCGGGACCCGATGAAGATCCACACCAGGAGCCTCCAGTAAAAGGACGACCCAATTCGCTGAGTTGCATGTAACCATCGGGACATCCGTCTAAGGCTTGGGCTTCGTAACGACCCACTTTGAATTCGTCGAAGATTAACTGAAAAGAAAATAATAAGAATTACTAACACGTTAAAAATCTTGAATGATAAAATGCTTAAATTGCTGTTCAGAACTTGCATTAAAGTTTTTTCACACAAGATATTACTGCATGAAACTATTCATTTTTCATTTATTACGTATTCCGTTCACGTATGCAATTTTTCTTCCTAAGTGTGTGTTATCTTGGTCATACAAAGGAGATAAAATGTAATGCGAGTTGAACATGTAATAATGCTAAAGTTACCATTTCCGGTATGTATAGGTGCGACTTTCCCAAACAAGAAAATAGGTATGAAATTTAAAACATGCTTGGGGATTTCTTCGCATTTCTCTAAATTGACTGCATAATACAAGGTTAAAATAAACTTAATTATGTTTTAAACTGGGGTGGTTTGTCGAGCGAAACGGATATTGATCTTTCGAAGAAAATTAGATAAAAGGTAAATAAAAGAAATCTAGGAAACCCTCGCTGTTGGAATGTACTTTATTAACATTTTATATTAAATATATTAGAATGAAGTTTAGAGTATATTATTAAAAGTGTACAATAGGTAGATAACTTGGGAAATTATCAAATTGGTCGCTTTTTCTTCCTTTCGGGGGTTTTATCGCAAAAAAGGTAAGATGGTGATTAACAGTCAAGAGAAATTAATCGTCCTTAAAGATGCAGATATACAGATTAGTAGAGATTAGTGGATTCTAGCCAGAAGCGTCCTTGGACCATTATCCTTGATAAATGACCGGACAATTATATGACAGGCAGGAAAGGGGAATGTCATCAATCACCGGACGTACACTTTCAGGTACGCGGCTGCTGTAACATTTGAATTATATACTTAATAACCTACGGCGCTGATATGAAACTTAAATTGCACTTAGAAATTTTGTGTTACAACTTTATTTTAAATAGGTTTCCAGGGACAGATTTGTTATCATAACCAAAAAGGACTGAGAGTTCATTTTACGGGGATGTTCTTTTCAGGATAAGTGTCAAGTTGATTATCATATCGAAAAACTTGGTAAATCTTTCGGAACTAAATAAACTTTTCGAAAAGAAAACTGATAGCATTTGTTTTTGGGTTGACTGGAAAATAAATCGACATTTTGTTTTAGAAAAGAAAATTTTGTTTCAAGATTTTTAAACTTTCAGATCGTTTAAGAATCTTGTACGTACTAGAACTTTATTGTTACTGTATAAAATTGATTTTTCGCTTTCTAACGTCAAACATTATTTAACAATTACTTTAGTAGCAGATGGCTGCCAAAGAAATTTATTTTCCTTTAAATCAAAATCAAAATTGCACTTGTTTAAATCTGTTGGTATAAATAGCTACAACCTGTTCTTCATTTAATGGGGTGTCATGCTTTTCTTGCGTATTATATTTCTTTTTTTAAAGAAAAATTTTGGAAGTTATTAAATCTGAATCACTAACTGCAAAAATCTATATAAAAAACTTAGGTTATCCCTTGCTATAAAAATCTATAGAGGTATTTTGCTACGATAAATTTGCAGAAGTTCTTTTTGATCAATTATATGCAACTGCTTGATTATGGTTTGCTTATACGCAATAAAAAATATTAATCTATGCCTTTTCAAACCACGCAAAAATAGGGTTATACCCTGAAATAAAATGCTAAAAATGTAGATACACAGTGTGTCTGAAAAGTATGGAATATCTTATATATGTATATCTCAGTAAATATGCATTTTATGAAAAAATGTTTCCTATAAAAGTTGTTTAGTGTTTAGTTTTTTTACATTGCAGGGCAATACCAAATAATTATTTTTTAAAAAAACAAAATGCAACGAATAATGTTTTAATTTTTTTTAATGGGAAGGTATCCCTTTATTGTACTCATTTGATAGAGAATGTTTTTCTCTTTTCAATGATTAAAAATTTGATACACTTGCATAAGTAAATTTTGAGTAAAACGCAAAAAATTGTTTGAAAGTTTATTTCAATATTCATCTGTTACGAATTGAAAATTTTGTATAACTACACCCTACAGAAGGTGTTAAAAGTGTGCACCATTCACAGCTTGGCAATGATAAAAGTCTTCCTTCAAATTCGTTTACTGCATTTTGAATCGTTTCTGGTGTGATAGCTCTAATCTCTGTTCTAATACGGTCTTTTAGAGTTTCAATATCTTCAGGCATATCGACATAAATCTTATTTTTGAGATAGCTGCACAGAAAGAAATCAAGTGGACTTAAATCCGGCGAGCGAGATGGCCATTCTACTGCACCTCTTCTGCTTATCCATCGATAAGGGAAAGTATTATCAAGAAACTGTCGGCCATTAATTCCGAAATGAGGAGAAGCCCCGTCCTGTTGCAACCATATTCTGTTATGGGGTACATCTGGATCTAGTTCATTAGGAAATAGAACAGCTAAAGCAGGAACTAAGTCAAATCTTAAAAAATCTAGATAAGCATCCGCTGTTAAATTATGTTCTATAAAAAAAGGTCCCAAAATTTGGGTTCCAATAATTCCCGCCCAGACATTGACTTTCTGCTGATATTGGGTGTACCCTTCTACATATCAGCCAGGATTTAGCAAAGACCAGTAGCGCGTGTTTTGTTTGTTAATGGTACCATTCAAACAAAACGTTGCCTCATCAGTGAAGAGGATATTTTTATGAAAATTTGCATTTTCCTGAAGCATATGTGTTATTTCTTCGCAAAATTGCAATCTTCGATCTAAATCATCTTCTAATAATTCTTGAACTATACACTTCTCCTTTCTTAGAACTTCGTGTGCAGTGGATTTCTTCAAAGTATGTTCACGAGCAATTTGTCAAACAGAAACGTGTGGATTTTTCACGACAGCCAACATTATACTCTCACGTTGTTCATTATTTAGAGCTTTAGGTCTGCCCGTTTTTGGACGATCTCTGACAGAACCCGTCTCATGAAATTTATGCAAAACTTTACTTACAGTAGACTGAGAAATATGGTATTCGGGGTGCACGTTATTAAACAAATTGCAAACTCCCTCTTGTGTTTTCCTTCTGTCTCTATATCCCAGCATCATTAAAATTTCGATACGATGTTTTTCTGATAAATGATCCATAGCAAGTCGTATTTTTGTAACTTTGTTATCCTCACGTTAATCAAAATGCTTAAATTAATTAAACAAATAACTTTTCGCTTCAGTTCGGTTACTAATTGACATTTCTACGAAGCATTCAATTGTTGCAACAAACAAAAGTGTATCACACCGACCATAATGTGACTAGATGATATTGAAAATTTAAAAGACCGCATCTGGAAAGGTAACAGATGAATAAATAAACTTTTAAGCATTATTCGAACAATCTTTTGCGTTTTAATCAAAATTTACTTATGCAAGTGTATCAAAGTTTTACATCATTAAAAAGAGAAAAATATTCGGTATCAAATGAATAGAAGAAAGGGATACCTTCCCATTAAAAACAATTAAAGCATTATTCGTTGTCCTTTTGTTTTTTTAAGAAATAGTTATTTGGTATTGCCCTGTAATGTAAAACTAAACACTAAACAACTTTTATAGGAAACATTTTTCCATAAAATGCATATTTATTGAGATATATAGGATATTTCATACTTTTCGGACACACTGTATATTAATGGGAGAACACCCTCAAAATGGCGGGTCTTATGTAGATAGCAGCCAGTGCCGGATTATCAATTAGGCAAAGTAGGCAGTTGCCTAGGGGCCGCGAGGTTTTAAGGAGGCCCCGAGAAAGCCCGACGCATTTAAAAGCCTCACAAATAGAAAAATGCCATAAACTGCAGCATAATAAAATCTTTTTTATTTTATGATTAGTTGTTCATACGACTCTTAGTTTAAAACATGAACGTAACCTAATTCAACGCGTGTGGGTGCGCTGCAGAAAGAATAAACAGCTGATGAGCTGATGTATGACTCATCTGTACATATTTACTAGTTGATGAGTTGTGTCACTTGCGCCACTGCCCATAGCTTTGTTTAACTACCATTTGCTAACTAACCTTCGAAGGGATTTAACAACTCACATTAGTCAAAACTAGGTAAGTTAAGTTTTTATTTATATTTAATAAATAAGAAAAGGCTATCAATACTTGGTTATCGAGAACAGTATAACGTGTAATCTATTTAGTTTTACATATTTTGCAGCGTTTTTCAATATTTTGAATACTTAATTTTTTGGGGGGTTTTTAATCCATGCTGTTTAAATTGTATGAACTATACAATAGACAAGCAGGTTGGCATCGATTCCTGTACAACTATTAAATGGGAATGTAGTAGCTGCATATTTTATACTGAGGTCTACCTCTTTCTCTCTTACAGAAACAAGATGTCGGTACAAGAGAAAAAGAGGTACCAGAGTGGTACAGAAAAACAGAAAAAACATCATGAAAAGGCTAAAAAGCTAAATAAAATAATAAAAAAGACCGACAACCTTTTTGAACTTGATTTTACACGGAAACCTGCAGAGGGTGAAACTACATCTAAATATAATGTAAATGAAATGGGCAAAATAGAGGTACTAAATCTATTACTTAAACAAACGCCTTAAAAGGATAATGTTGAAATGCTGGAAGAAAGAAAAGTAGAGTCGGAAATTCAGTTCCATAAGCAAACTAGAGATAAATTTAAACCAGAGTAACAAAATGACATAGGATTATGGCAAAATATTACAGAAGAAGTGCGAATGTTTTGATGTTCAAGACATTCAGCCGAGTATCAAAATTTGGATGGCGGTTTTTCAGCTTCCGTAGACAGTATGAAGATCGCAAGAGAGTTCTTATCCGTTTCATGATCTTTCGTAAACAGGTAAGTGGAGCACAAATCAAACTAGAGTGGCTCATGTACTCTCCGACAAATGTCCATGCGTACTTTTTAGACAACCTGAAAGAACACAATTTGCTGATGGATTTTCTGATTGAAAGAATGCTTCAAATGGAATGAAACTGCAGGAAGACAGTGCAGCTCATCGATCATGTATACAGACACTAATATACAGAAGAAGTTCACAAGAACGAATCGACAGCTCTTTGGAAGCTCAGTTTAACAAAGAAGGTGAATATTGGATTCAAGTTCTACGACGTGTAGTATTTGTAGTCAAGTTTCTCTCGTCACGTGAAGTAGCTTTCCGTGGCGATACAAAAATCCTTGGTACGCAAAATAATGGCAACTGGGGATTTTAGAGTTAATTGCGGAGTACGATCCTTTTTGAGTTCTCATTTAGCCAAATGTGGCAATCACGGCAGAGGAAAGTCCTCTTATTTATTTTTCACGTTTTGCAAAGAGGTGATTAAAATAATGGGGGAAAAGGTTTCAAATGTTATTGTAGAAAAAAACAAAAAAAACGAAGTATTATTCTCTAAGCGTTGATTCGACAACAGACATGTCTCACGTAGATCAGTTAACTGTAGTGATGAGATATGTTAGATGGTCTGATGGAGAAGTGAATGATCGTTCCCTCACATTCATTCCTATAGGAGGTCACACTGGAGAAGCTTATTGAATTCCTTAAATAAGTATGGCATCGACATTAATATGTGAGGGCAATTTTATAATAACTTGTTCAACATGTCAGGCTGCTACAATGGTTTTCAATCCCATTTTTCTAATATCAATAAGCTTGCAATTTATATTCCGTGTGCAGCACACTCGCTTAACTTAGTTGGAGTGAGCGCCGTTGAAAGATGAATTGGCGTGATTTCTTTCTTTGGATGGTTATGATGAAACGCCTTAATCAAGTTAATCAGAGTGATCAAACAAATCGTGTTCTAGTTCCCAAAAAGGTAAACGTCACAAAGTGGAGCGCTAGAGCCTTATCCAAGGGTTACAGTAGTTTTCAAAATGCTTTGCAAAGTATTTCTAAAGGTAAGAGTCAGAAGCTAGAGACAATTCATGAGGCTAATTGCCTATTGAAAGAAACGTCCAAGAAGAAAAATGTCATCATGACGTACTTTTGGGCAACCATCCTCGACCGCATTGTGCAAAGTGAAGCAATAGAACTTCAAAGTCCGTTCGTCTTCTAAGTTCACTCTTAGATTTCTTAAAGTCTCAGAGAGAAAACTTTGATTTCTATGAGAATAAAGCTAGTAACTTAAAATATTCTGATGGGGATGAGGGCAAACGAAAACGTGCCAGAAAGCGACATTTTGACGACGGTGACGCTGAAGACATAGTAGGTCAGGGAGGCAAAAGATTCAAGATTGAAACTTATCTACCAATATTGGAAAAGTTAAACGTAGAACTTTCTAACCGTTTGCGAGTTTATGAACAGGTTCAATCACTATTTGTTTTTTTTGTGATTTCCCTTATAAGGATGAAGCACAAATCAAAGAGAAAATATTTGCAAAATGTTACATTGAACTTTAACTTGGTGATGAAATGATTCATTTCAAACACTTCATTTGTCAGTTTGAAGACTTAAACAAGAAAACAACAGTACCAGCATCCCAGTCCTACAAAATAATGTTTGAGCGCAAACTACAATCAACATTTCCGAATGTTAATACAGTATTTCAAATTTATTGCACGATGATGATCATCAATGCCACTGGTGAAAGATCTTTTTCCAAAATGAAAATCAAAAAAACTGCCATCGATCGTCAATGGTCCAAGAAAGATTAACTTCACCTGTCATTATGGCAAATTACACACAAATATACAAAAGGTCAAAATACAGAAACATACTATTACACACGCCCACGGTGCGATGCTTGCGCTACCATAGGCACGTAGACATAAATAAATTCATCTGTGAGGGGGACCCGTCGCTTCTTCTGCCTACGGGCCTCCAAATCGTTAATCCGGCACTGATACGTAGGATACTTTGACAATTTTTACTAATTTCTCTATTTGCAATAAAATTTCTGTTCAAACGATATTTTAAAATCAGAAATTGGCTAAGCCAGAATCTTCAATCCACCATCAATATTTGACTCGTTGTCAGCAGATTGCAAGATAGTTGCAAACAAGTCTGATGCGACTAAAACACTATGAACTTGGACAAAAAGTAACATGTCTGTTAATAAGACGAGGAACATATATTTCAACAAAGCAAAGTTGTAGTCGATGGTAGTTTACCACTTTCTGCCTACCATGAACTAATAGATTTTGGAGACTCATATTGTTGGTTGTGCGGCCCATTAATAAAACGTGAGACACCATTACAAGCGATTTAAAGAAAGAGTACGTGTGACTGTAGTGTTCTTTTTGAAAGCTCTTTAAAAGACAAGGCAACAAAGAAGCGTTTCATTGACATATTTGATGACCGTTATTTACTATTTAAAAAAGAGAGGGAAAGCAAAACATTCTACTATACCATTAGCGACAAAAACAGAACTTAAAAGCCTTTCACGTTTTTTCTTTGTTTATGCGATTGGTGAAGTGACAGCACAGCTCGTCTCTTTCGTATTGGAAAAGGAACAGTTCTGATGAAAACTGCAAAAATGGTTTTTTAAGCAGATCAAAGTTCTCAGCAAGGCATTAGCTAACATATATAAAATCATCAAAGCTGGAGCAAATACAATTTTCTGCTTTTATAAAGAAAAAAAGGTAACAAACTTAACCCACTTTGGTACGTTTTTGTGAGTAAACAGTTACACCAATCTCACTTCCAACCTCTTTCTTCTTCTTTACGTGCCATCTCTGTTGCGAAGTTTGGCTATCATCATAGCTATTTAAATTTTAGATACAGCTGCACGGAATAGTTGATTGAAATTGCAACCAAACCACTCTCTTAAGTTTCGCAGCCATGACATCTTTCTTCTTCTCACACCACGTTTTCCTACAATTTTTCCTTGTATTATATTTTGAAAAAGTTGGTATTTCCCCCCCCCTCCCGCATAATGTGTCCGAGATAGTGACGTTTTCGACTTTTGATGGTTAATAATAATTTCCTTTCCTTTCTCATTCTTTTGAGTACTTCTGTGTTTGATATTCTATCCATCCAGGATATTTTTAGTATTCTTCTATATAAGTCCATAATTCAAATGCTTCTATTCTGTTGCAGCAGTATTTATTTATGGTCCATGTCTCTACACCCTACAGAAGGATAGAATGAATATATCATTTTACTAGGTGTACCTTTAGCTCTAGGCTTAGATCTCGACTGGTTAGTATTCTTTTCATCTTCATAAAGGTATTTCTCGCTTTTTTAATTCTTATTATGATTTCTTTCGTGTACTCATTCTTTTCGTTCACAGACGTTCCCAGGTAGTTGTATTGCTCAACTCTTTTAATCTGTTCGTCGTTAACTTGTAGTCTTACATTGCTAATGTTTTTCTTAGATACAATCATAAATTTAGTTTTCTTTCTTTATGTTGAGTGTTAGGCTATATTCTTCACTTATTTCTGCTATTTTGGTTAGTAATTTCTGTAGGTCGTTCAGAGTTTTTGTGATGATGATGGTATCATCTGCATACCTTATGTTGTTAATTGGCAGTCCATTTACCTTTATACCGGCAGTTTCATTTAGAAGTGCCGTCTTAATTATGTGTTCTGAATAAAGGTTAAATAGTGTTGGTGATAGGATACAACCTTGTCTGACACCTCTTTTTATGTTTATTTCTTTTGTTGTTTTTCCTTCGACTTGAACTGTTGATTTTTGGTTGTAGTAGAGGTTGGTGATTATTTGTATGTCTCTAGTATCTATGTTTCTATCTTTAAGTAGTTGTATCAGTTGTTCGTGTCTGATTTTGTCGAATGCTTTATTGTAGTCAAGAAAACATACGTAGACATCCTGATTCACATCTAGGCATCGTTGTATCAGTATATTATATGCAAATAAGGCTTCTCTTGTTCCTAGTCCTTTTCTGAACCCAAATTGAGTATTTCCTATGTCTTCTTCAAGTTTGGTGTACAGTATGTGGTGTATAATTTTCAGGAAAAGTTTTAACATATGGGCCATTAAATTTATCGTGCGATATTCATTGCAGTGTTTAACGTTTGATTTCTTTGGAATGGTTATGAATGTGGAGGTGAGCCATTCTTGTGGTATTATGCCTGTTCTATAAATGCTATTGAAAAATTCCCTTGGGGTATCTACGTACTTCTCATCCATTAATTTTATGACATCTATTGGAAGTTGATCAGGTCCGGTTGATTTTCCATTTTTAATATTTTTTAGAGCATATTGAATTTCCGTTTTTGTTATATCTGGTCCCGTTTCTTCTTCTTGTTCTTCTATTTTGTTTACTTCTCTGTTATCTTCAAAGAGGTTTTCAATGTAGTCTTTCCACAATTTCATCTTTCTTTCAATGTCACTTATAATCGAGTTATTTTCGTCTAGTAGATAAGGAATTTCTTTTGTTTTTAGTTTGCCTGTTAGTTCCGTCACTTTCCGATGTAAATTAAATGTGTCGTGTTTCTCTTGCAGCTGTTCCATTTCTATGCATTTTTCTCTAAGCTAGTTCTCTTTGGCCTTTCGGATTTTTTTGTCTAATTTCAATTTGGATTTCTTTGTATTTTCTTTAGCAGAGCAATATTACTCATTAAGGGTTTACCACCAAGTGCAAACTTAAATAGGCAACTCCAACAATTTAGAATCAAAGGATTGTGGATGAATCTGCAAACACAATAGACTGCAACTTTCCCATGATAAGTTCCCCAGTTGTATCACATGATCTCGTTTCCATAATAAGATGTAAATTGTAAAAGGGTGTGCAAAAACTGCACTTGCAAGTCGAGGAGAATGTAGACTTTACTTATGCTACTGTTTTCCTATTCAGAGAAGAGAGAAACTTTACTTCCTTTATTTAAACTTTCTTTTATTGTTTAATATTACGTTACTTAAATATTTTTAACGCATTATGTTTCAACATTTTATTGTTACCCATTCTATATCATTCTTACTATATCAATTCTCATATAAATTTTCATTATACTTATACAACTTGCTAAAGCACAAATTTATCAAAAAACTTCAAAAATCACCAAAGAAAATTTTTTTCTTACTCATTTAACCAATTTTGGTTTTTTATATAGGGCGTCTTCAAATTCGATCATTAAGTTTTATTCGCACGTATTCTTTCTAGGGATGATAAGTTCTAACTTTTTTTTTATTCAATAATTTTTTTGATTGTAAAGTCCATCTAAAGACTACAAGCAAGAAATATGAAAAAGTGTCTGATATCGATACACAGGCTTTCGCGTGTTTCTTTACATCATCTGCTATTATAAAAGAGATTACAGAGATAATCGTTTTCTTTGATGCAAAAATTTGAGTTTATCGTTGCTAACTATGTTTGTCTATTGATTTATTGATTCAAAAAGCAAAATAGTGGTTGTTTTGGAAGTCTTCCTCTTCTTTAGCCAGTTACCTTGAATTAATTGGATAGAGGTACGTCAAGGCAGCCCACAGTTAGTAAAATGGCTGTCGAAGCTGTGTTTTCTGGCCATGATGTGGAGCAATGACGTTGACAGTTGAAGTACTGATTGTAGGTCTAGGTGTTCGTTAAGCTGACTGAGATGGTGAGCGTCGGCTTTGTGCACTTGTGGAGGTGGCGGTATTTCGCGACATTGTTACCACTAATGGTTGGAATCAACAGCGCGGCGTATGTTTTAGGCGCTTGGTGTTTGGTCGTGCGTGCTTGGCCGTAAGAAATAGCTTATCGCAGCACCACACCTCCACACAGCCACGCTGTGGAGCTTGATAACGGGTGGTAGAGTAAGATGGTGGTTTTAGAAGATCAGCACTTCCGAAAGCAGAGCAAAGAAAGCGTATATCTAACGGCAATAGTCTAGGTCCTTTCCAAGTCAGTACTGGAAAGGAAGTGCTGCACCGGGTACTTAACATAAGATTCTTTCCAGAAATAAACTCGGACAGAAACAGAAAATAGGAGGTTTGTAGTTAGGCACAGATTCAACTGACAAGGTGATAAACGTCCAGAGTGAGGAATAGACAAAGCACACGGAGAAATCACAAGTGACGCCTGAATAATACCAAACACTATCCGAAATTCGGTTTATAAGCCAAGCCAAGAATGAATCGAATCTTTTTTCCTTCCAGTACTTTTTACTTTTAAATCTTTGTTTTTAGTAAGTTACTGTACTACCCTTACTTACTACTTACGTTAACGAAACGTCTTGAAATGCTGCAATAATTCTATTTACAATGATCTATTAATAGAAATAAAATTATTATAATTAATAGTGACTTACTAATAACACAGACTTAAAGATTTAAAATTAAATAATTCTAAGTGTTCATTTCTACTTTGCAACATGGGAAAATGCAGTAATGGCTACTGCATAAACTGTCTTGACAATAATTTTAATATTGTATTAATGGGGTTCTTGGTCATGGTTGTATTTGTTCATTGGGTATGTTGTGAGGGTCTATCATTGAAAGTCCGATTAATTTAAAACATTTATTCAGTTAAAATTTCAAAGAATGTCCTATTTTCTTTAGAAGTTAGATTTAAATCAATGACACTCAACATGTGTAAATTCGCACGACAAAATATCAGACCTTATAGTTGGACGTTATACTTAAGTTTACTTAAAATTTACGACTGCTTTATCAATTAATAATTGGCTGCTGTTGCCCAGGGTAAGTTAGTTGGTATGCTAATTTCCTCTCTGTATACAGTGTGGAAAGTACTTATGGAATAGATTATATAATTTCAGCATCAATAATATTTCCCAAAAACGCCGAGACATGTAAACTACTATTTTTAATCTTGCCCATTTTGACTTACCTTGCATGTTCGTGACGTCATTAGTTTCCGAGTGATGGCGTCACATGAATTTTTTTAAATGGAATAGTACATTTTTAATTTTATTTTTGAATAGTATTCTAAAAGACCTCTTCAACAAACTAACATTTGATGCTTTCATTTTTAACAGTTCTTGAGATATTTACACTTTTATGGAAAACAAGAATGTTTGTAATAAAAATCATGAAAACGTTTTTAATAATAATTTCACAAATCTCTTTGGAGTTATTTAAAGAACAAAGTATATAAAACAAAAATTCTCGTAAGAAATACTCGCAATATTTGCCATTAACTTGTTGACACACTCCCAATCTATGGTAGAATTCGTTTCGGACGTTGTGCAATATGTCACGTGTTATTCCTCTAATTTCTGTTGTAATCAGTTCCTTCAAATTATCTAAACCTTGAGGTTTTGTTTTATATACTTTGTTTTTTAAATAACCACAAAGAAATTTTCGAAATTATTATTAAAAACGTTTTTACGATTTTTATTACAAACATTCTTGTTTTCCATGAAAGCGTAAATATCTCAAGAACTGTTAAAAATAAAATAATCAAATGTTAGTTTGTTGAAGAGGTCTTTTAAAGTACTCTTCAAAAATAAAATTAAAAATGTACCATTCTATTTGAAAAAAATGCATTTGACGTCATCACTCGGAAACTAATGACGTCACGAACATACAATGTAAGTCAAAATAAGCAAGATTAAAAATAGTAGTTTACCTGTTTCGGCGTTTTTGGAAAATATTATTGGTACTGAAATTATATAATTTATTCCATAAGTACTTTCCACTGTATAAGTAATTGTAGTGCAAGCTACATCGATTATGTTTACTCACTTCTATATTTTGTAATCATTTCTCAGTTTTTTTATAACGTTGCAATTCAAATTTTAGAAGTTATAAATATATTTAATAAGTAAACGTACGAAAATAGTAACAGACGCAAGAACAGACAGCATCGAATATTAGAAACAGCAACACTTGAAAGCAGGCAGACTAGTTACAACTGCTGCTATGTCAGAGGTTACATCAGAAAAATATAAATAATCCGAATGAAGAAATTTAGGACCAGACAGATCTTTTCTGACCAACAACGATTAGTCGAGAGCTTTTATTTCATTTCGGTTTCTATTTAGAAATTGATTGGTCTATCACTTGACCAAACCTTGTTAGAACCATGTGACTTTAAAAACTTATCGAAACAACATTTGGCGTGTTGTGTAGAAAGGTTTTGAATCAAATCTCTAAACCGGTTATGTGTCCAAATTCAGGTACGTAAAACACCTCAGGTATCTTAAACAGGTTGATTTCTCTCCTGATTTCGCTCCTGATTTTAATAACTGTAGAAAACATTATAATAGAAGAAAGAAATTTCGTGTACATCTTGCTAGTCTAATAATAGACCTGCAATAATTGGAAATATTTTAACTGTAGAATCCTGAGCTCAAAATATTAAGATTTAACCCACATCACTTAGATAAAATGTGGCTCCTTACTGAGTTACAGGGTGTTTTATTTAAAAATTTAAAAACTATTTGTACCCAGTACTTTAAAACTATTTGACGTATCCTTGTCATACTTGGCAGGAAATGTAGGTACTGTACACCCTACTAAATTATATTAAATAATCGCTTCTGGCTACTACCAGAGGCGTACGATAGGGGCAAGTGAATGGTTGACCATTCCCAAATTCTACGCCACTGGCAGAATTGCCATTTTAGCACAATTTTTCGATTCTCCAATACTTTCTATGTAAATAACATACTCTTCATTCATAGCGATGTGGTCATTATTTTTCGAGATATTTAAAGTTGAGAATGAAGCGGCACAGTTATTTTGATGTTAATGTGTATTAATTATGGCGGTGTTTTTGGGTCATAGGATTGCCACATTTTATCTAAGTGATTTGGGTTAAATCTTAATATTTTGAGCTCAGGATTCTACAATTAAAATATTTCCAATTATTAATGAAACACCTTGTATAGTGACTGATAACAAGACCGCGACCGTCCTGTGTGTATCAGTAAAATTCATATGGGCACCTAAGAATGGTATCTATTTCCAAAATTTTTATTTAACTCCAGTCCTGCAGATTTAAAAAATATAATTTGATAGGTAGAGTAGCTACAGCTACATATCTATAATCTATATGCAGATTCAAAGAAATGTGAATATCTTTTTTCCCTACAAATTATTCATTAAAATTGTAAATGATTTATTCAAATCTGTTCTTAGTTTTTCTGTACCTTTCTATGTAATTCTTAGGGAAATCACAAAAAAGTAATTAAATCTTGAAAAATAATAGAATGTAGAAGCAATTTTTACGGTAATAAATGATAATTTCTTTCAAATGTTATTTCCATATTTTCTTCCACAAAGTATTCATAAAATAAAAGAATAAAACTATTAAAATCAATCAGCCAATTTCTTCTAATAAAATACACTCGTTTCGGTCTTTATGGTTACAAAAAGACCCCAACAGAAATAAAAGGAATTCCCTTAAATAATGTTTTACTAAAAATTGCTTCTGTGCACATAACCGCAAAGGAAAAGCTTCAGCTATAAACCGTTCACGATAAAAAAACATTAATCGAAGCTGAAGTACATCGTTTTGTTTTTTCCTTTTCCACTGCGCTTCATAACTTTCTTTGATGTAACTACGGCTGCAGTTTTGGCTGGAAGCAATTTTTTATCAAAGGCATTTTCAGTGATCGGTTATAAGTAATTAGTTTTCTGCCTGTAAAGCGTTTTAATGAGCACGCAGAGTTATTTCTGCATTATGTTGAAATAACATTTCCTTCATATTCCTTAATTAAGTCTAACTAAATGTAAAAATTAACGAGTTCGTTGCAATCAACGACGACGTTTTTAAAAATGTAGCTTTTCCAGTTAACGAGACCAGTAGCGTGAGTATAAAAATAAGAAAAGTAATTGCATTCTGTAAGCTTCTTTGCTTTTACTATTTTGCTCAATAAATAAAAAAAAAACTCTCTCCTGAGCTTTCATTCTCATATTCGCTTATATAAACTTTACTTTAAAAACTACGTACGTAGTGTTATTTTCTGTATGGTAGTATTTTAATATATAAAGTGCGTGTTTAATTTAAAAAAATACCCTAAACGCTTTTCCTATAACAAAATTAATTGCAGACATTTTTAATACTCGTAAATGTGGTACTTGAAACGTTTTCCGGTATCACATAAACCTCATTGAAAAGTTAATAATCCCAGTAATGGGCCATTAACGGATACATGGCGTACGCTAAAATTAATTTCGTAAATCGATTGTCTATAAATATCAGTTTGAACGAGATGAAAACATCTTATAATATAAGTAATAAGTAGTTACTTAAAAGCTTCGTGTTGCGTTGACGTGTAACGCATTCAGCGGATTTGGATATTGCCAGACAAGAAACTGTAGTTTGGAACGAATTTTGCACAAACTGAATTTAACAGTGCTGAAAGCATGAATCAGTCTCGATTTCATAATGCGAATGTTAATGGAGACTTAACTAATCTGTCCATTAATTTAGTAATTCTCATTTAAATTAGTACATGTGTACCTGGAATTGTTTTCATTATTAAATGAGCATTAAATTCAATGAAAAATTTTTTTTATAAAATTGGGTTTTATACGTATACTACTGGTGTACAGAATAGCAATTCTATCAATCACAGTCTTTTATAAAAATTCTTTGTTACGGAATGTGTCTGAAGAACAGAATCCATCAAATACTACAACGATTTTCGGAAATAATTCTAAATTCAGTTTATTCGCAGTAAACAATTCTGTCCAAGTAAATATGCTAGAGTATAATTGATAAACAGATTAAAATTCCAGTGTAGACTTACTTCGTATTTGTTATTCTAAAATCACACAGATACAATTTGTACATTAAATAACTAAGGTATATTCACTCTCAAATATACGTTAAAGATAAATTGAATACTTTAGTAGATAGGAATTTCTTCTTTACTAGAAAAACTTTCAATTCTAACTCTGCAATTCATTAGAGAAGAAACAAACAGTATTATATTGTTTTAGTTTGATTATTGATTATTGGTAGTAGTGCAGGCAGCGTTGTGTAGATGGCGCCAAATTCTGTTTCATGCTGTACATATTTATTAAGAGGACTAAATAAAATTATAAATAGAAATCATTAGGCAACAAAGCCCAGTTCGATTTAAACGGCTTTGTATATAAACAACGTAGATTCTGAAATACCAAAATTCACCAAATGTTACAGTTATTGGTGAGTAGAGATGGCCAAAATTAAGAAAAACAATCTATCGATAAACAGTCGAGCAGAGAACCAAACTGCCGCTTTCAATAGCCTAAGCAGACCCCTCACACTTAGGGTTGGTGGGACATCGACATCGACGTTTTTAAATTAAAAATATTTACAAAATTAATTTAAAAATTAAAGAAAAAATAAATAAAGTACTAAAAAAAATAAAAATACGGTATCATTTTTAAATAAGCGAGGGATGCTCCTAACATCGAGACGTCGACAAGAGCACCAAAGGCGGTAAAAACTAAGAACTGGGTGTCAGTACGTGACCACGCGATACACACTCGACTAGTTGAAGCTCGAAGACTCAAAGTCAATCAATCAAAACCAACGTATAAGCAAGAGTGAAGACTTGTGAGTCTGCTCCCATTTCTGTTTTCTCCTATTGAGTTGGTTTTTATATTAGTTGACCATGACCCCCAAAAGCAAAGTGTGGAAATACTTTACAAAAACTGGACACAGTATCGTTTAAAACGCCGCCGGGTAACACGTCATACCTATCAGGCCATTTAAAAGCCAAACATCAAAGAATAATCAAGGGACACCGTTCACAACCTGAATCATCATCTAACTCACCGGAACCGTCTACATCTGGCTGTCATCCGTCTTCCGTTTTACTTTCAATATCGTCCCCTGTACCTCAAGGAAGTCTTGAAAAATTAATAAAGTCCCAGACATCTTTTAGAGAAGGAGGTGAGAAATTCAATAGAATTACCCAGGTGATCTTGGTTTTCATTTGTAGGGATAACGAGCCTTTCCGTACTTTGGAAACAAAAGAGTTTCAACACCTTATGACCGTTATTATTAACAAGCTGACGGAAGCAGAGAGTATCACATTAACGTCTGACGTTTAGACAGGACCATTTCAAACGCAAAGTTTTTTGAGGATAACTGCTCACCTCCCGACCAAAGGAAGTCTAGTTGTTGAGTCGGTCAACCTCGGTCAATTTTCTTTAGGAAAGAGACATACCTCTGAGTATTTGTGTGAAGTATTTGAAAGCGTCGTGGAAGATTAGAAAATTTCTTGAGAAGAAATTATGGCATTATTGACCGATGGAGATGTCAATATCGTCAACGCCACTGAACTATTTTTGGAGAAACATAAGCATGTTCACTGCTTCGCACTCCTATTGAATCTAATGTGCACTAAAGGAATTGAAACCATCGAAAAAGAGAAAATTAAGAATATTGTAACACCATTGCTAGAGAAGACCTGCGATCGATAATAAAAAAAAGGGCCTTAACAAAAACAAAATTTTTTCAGACGTCCCCACAAGGTAGAATTCCACATACTATATAATTGAAAGATTTTTATAGCTCTGTTTGGCAGTCAATAATTTTGTAATTAAACATCTTGCAGTACCGGCCATGGTTACGGCAAGAGAAATTACACACCTGAACGAAATTTTGCATCACTTCCAACCCCTTGAGGCTACTACGAAGGACTTTTCTGGAGAGAATACTGTAACCGGCGGCATGATTATTCCACTGGCCAAAAGTCTGAAGGAAGCTTTCAAAAAACTCGAACCGGAAGGCCGTGTAGTCTAAGATCGCAAACAGAAATTATTGGACCAGTGGGACAAACGTTTTAAGACTTGGATTAGGTATGCCACTGCTGGCAATAACTTCTCTCCTTGATCCAAGGTTTAATGACTTGTGCTTCAAAAATCCACTGGTCATGATTAAGTGTATTGAGGTAATAAACAAACAAATTAAGGATATGGAAGGTGAGATGATGTCTTCAGATTCATCTTACTCTGATAGTGAGGCTAAAGATAGCACTAAACTAGGTAAAGTGTTATTTTCTTACTTTTTAGCACTTGTTAAATATTTTTAGTAGAAATATGTAATTGTTTTTAGGATTTTTGCTGTGGGGTAAACACCAAGCAAAAATAGACAAATTTTGGATGGTGAAGAAGAGAAGAAAAGACGACAATCCTTTACATAGCCTTGAAAACATGATCTCGGATATATCGCAGTATTTGAATTTTTCATGTGGAAGAATTGTTGAAAATCTCTTTTCGATTTGGAATAACACATTTGGATTAGATTCTACTCTTCTTATACCTTTTTTAAAGACGAATCAAAAGAGGCAATAAAAGATTTTCATCTTTGTAGGTAAATTATAAACTTATGTGTAGATACAAAAAGGGCAAGGGCCATTAAAAAATTCAAAGATAAACGAATTTTAATGTTATATTCATATTGTTAAAACATCGATGTTGTGTAATCTCGATGTGTGAAACATCAAACATCGATGTCCCAACCCTACTTGCACCCCTATCGAGCAGACCCAAAAGAGAAGCTTCCTCCATTCTCTTCGCACAAACTATCCTCTCCTGCCCAGCTATCTCCAGTGCAGCTTAGACAATACTCTGCTTGCCACAAGATAACCCACATCTCGCCTGATCCCAACCAAGAATCCACCAATTACATTACCCGGTGCTCGAAATCACCAAAAATCTCAAACTTACTAATCCATCTACAGTATATTAAACCACAAAAATCAATCCACAGTTTTTTTATGTTTCAGGTACAAAAAACCAAAATGCCAGAGATCACCAACCACGATGGTCAGCAAGGACGAAGCGGTCGACGTGTAACGGGACAGGGGTATTTTTTCCGGACCGACCAAGAGACTATGACACTGTATAGGTAAACTATCATTAAATAGATGCGTCGTTAGGTGACGTTTTTAGTGTCCTGGAAAGTATCTATTGCAGAAATCATAAAAGAAATATGTGACAAACGTGAAGAGTTTAAAAACTAAGCAAACTGTTCATCGAAATAGTGCCATCAGTTATAGAACCCTATCAGACGACACTAAATCGGTCGTTTTGCCGAATCAATTATTTGCAGAGGTTGTATACATTTTAATGTAAACTTGCATACAATACAGCCCCTGATCTATACAGTCAACGCTAGGGTATTTGGCATCTCTACTGTAAAGGAAGACTACGTGATGCATTTAATGTCACTTTCAATTGGTTTACGCATATGTCTACTACGGCAAGTTGCGTTAATTGCGCGCCCTTGCACTGCTCCGGCCCTGTAGTAAACTCAACAATTCGGACGTTTTTGACGTTCTGTTTTCTCGAGACAAAACTCCATGTGGAGATCGTTGAAAAAACCAAATCGGACGCCAGTAGCGTATGAATTCTGACGATCAGATTTTTTTACCACTACATAATGAGAAAACACGTGTATTTACGTCGATCTTTTATGAGCAGAAAATGAACTGTGGGAAATGGATGTATGATGAAACTATCGAACAGCAATCGTGTAAACACTGAATTAAGTTTCCGGAAATGAAATACGGTCTCCAACCTGTATCTATATTTTATGAAGACATCTCCATCTGAGCTTGACATTTCATTAATTTATTTTCACGCAGAACAAAAGTTCTTCTAAAAGTAATAAAACGCAGTATAACCTGGCAATTCCTAATGCAAACGGAAACATTTATTTGAACAACAGGTATCGATGAGTACAAAAATTGATACAACGCATTCAGTTTGCGTTGGTTCTGTTCGTAATGTCGTGGTAAAGTATTAGTTTGAAAGCAAAATTATTAAAAGCAGTATAGAATTTTCAATAACAACGATATTATGAGTGGTGTCTTAGCTATGATTTGCTGCTTTCTGATCAATGATCAAATGTACTAACTAGATCGCATGTAAATAAAATGAGATAGACGTCTTATGAGCACGCACGCATCAGTCGTACATTGGTGGCTTTTATTTATTAATGTTCCATCTTTGCTGAAGCTACTTTATTTTATTATGTATTTGTTTAAATGTAGTATTAAAATATCAATAGCAGTGTAGACAGGAAATATCCTTGTCATCTAATAAAAAAAATAATGTTTTAAATTAGTTTCTATCTCTTTTTGATATTTGGTTCTGTTGATATGAA
>VTPC01001467.1:63330-85844 GCA_011009095.1 Ignelater luminosus | reverse complement strand
ACTAATTAAATGAAAAATTACTACTTAGAGCAGCATTTTCAGCAATTTTAGCAAACACAACATAATCCAACCTAAAAATCTGTACATTTAAATTTATAGTTCAGAATGCTTTGGAATAAACTGGGTGTTCATTTATTAGGGGCAAAGGGGCGATCATCAGTTACAACCAATGTTGTCAGAGCTGGCTATAAAATCTGTAAATCTGAAAATTTATAACACTTTGTATGGTTTCTGTTTTACTGTTGTGACAACAATAAACTATTTTTTTTTAATTTCCAATAGAGGTCGCGACGATCGTGTTTTTTTTTCTATATTGTGACTCTGTTTTGAGCCTGCGAAAATTGGTAATACTGCTATAAGTAGATGAACTAAATTAATTAAACTTGGATAATTAAGATGATTCCTGTCAAAATCAAGTTGAGGTTATGAAAAATATAAATACTGACAGAAAGCGAATGAAAACAATTGCAAAAATGAATTGCGTTGTTGTTTTATTTGAATTACTTTCAATGTAAATTTTTAATTTGCTTGTCAACATCCCACTTTCATTGCCAACATAAGTTTAGTTAATGTACTATGAACTTGAAAACAAATTTACGTTGCTTTATTAAAACATTTGTATGCTAAACTTAAATTTACTGACAGCTTCAGTCTGTTTTAGTTTTCAAATATATAATTCGTGTATCGCCGTTGGCGGGATGCTATGCTTGCACAAGACGGCCCTAATTATAACTTTAAAAACAACTTTACGAGCGTATGTCAAATTGTCATAATGAAAGCAGTTTCTAATGCTTCGTTCTTGTAAATTACAAATAAGAGTTGAAGTTGTCTCTGAAAATGTATGATGTGTTGCATATTCAAATTTCGCTAGGATTATTATCACTCGTGAATAACCCTATATAAGAACTCAATAGCACAAGTTAAAATCTGTGTGATATTATGATAAAATCCCAATTTTTATGTTGGAGAAAAACCATAAAAATCTGTAATTTGTACTTATATCTTAGACAGTTGAACTTAACACCCTGAGGTTCAATATGCCAAATTAATTATTCGAAAACGTCACCCAAGATTGCAACAATTATTTTAAGATTTCTCATACTTAATCTATCCATCATCGTGGACATTTAAGTCAAACTGAAATTGTGCAGATTGGGAAAAGCCTTCAAAATCTGCAATTTGGAGATATACACGGTGTTTTAAAAACTAGGCGCATTTCTTGATAAAAATTAAACCTTTTTTGCTGTATAAGTCTTTTTTATTGTATTTAAATTTTTTTTGTTTTCTCAATATTTCAAGAAAAAAATTAGATATCGGAATGAAACTTCCTACATGTCTGTTACTTTACAGTGTCTACTAGTTCACGTAGTCTTGCGTTTAGTATTGTTACCACAAACATAGAATTAGGGGAGACTAGTCATGGGTTCACTGTTTGATATAAATTGCGTGTTTCAAGAATGTCTGCAAGCAGTTAAACTAGAAGACGCTGCTGCTTTTTCTTGTTTTTTTGATTTTCATAAATTAGATAGGATATTTAAGATTCTTCATATCTACGGTAAATATAAGGTACTCTTGTTTTTAAAAGTGTAATCGTTTACTGTTTGCTGTGTATCTACGAATCTTTAAATGTAACAATAGCAATGTCTCAGATTCGATATGGAACCGATTGTGGTATTGTACATGTATAAAGTTTTGTTTGAGGCTAATAAACCTAGACATTTATCTGTTATTGAAAAATATCTGGAGGTATACATAACATGAACTCTATGAATCGTTACAATTAGAATAATCTAAGCAATTAATAAGCTATATAGATAATTTTATCAGAAGTTTATTAAAATTTAAATATTCAAACTATTTAGTATGTTATTTGTGTGCATAATTTCTCATATTCGTCTTTTTAAGAGTTTGAATATCTTTATTTTTAACGAGTCGTATCGCAATAATTAGCAGAGCAATTAACGATTCATCTAGAAAATTAAACTTACAAGTTTCTTACCAAACCATTAACTGGTTCATCAACATTATATTCTTAAAACGCTTGCGTTGAGAAACTGTTTTAAAAATGACTCATTAATTGATAATAACCCGTGGGCGAGGGCAATTGTTTTAATAAATGTACGAATGTAATTAATTTAGCTTGTACAGCAGCGGTCACAGAAACTGCATTACGATGACTGCATGGATTGAACGTGCTGGATTTCTGTTGTTTAACAATTAAATTCTTTTTTTACAATTTATCTTTTTTATTGAATTTGATTCACATTAAAACTTAGTTTTCATTTTATTACAGTATGAATAACTTAGGAATTTAGAAATCATTTCTGATTCTCATTTTTGATATTCGAGTATAACCTATGTAAAGAACAAAACCGAAAAAAATTAGTTTAATCGTAAAGGCAGTTTATCTTCATTATAGGTTTATTATGATTTTTCCAAATCTGAGGTTAATCAAATTCGAGGCGTACCAATGGAATCGCGAAAACTAGAAGGTCGGTTAAAATGGTACAAAGTTGTGTGTTTCAATGTTCAACAATGAGAACGCATAGAATGCGTAGGATGCACAATTTTCTAGTAAAATTGCGTCCCTATGGTGATTAATCACAGAGGATCGTCAATTGTCGACCATATCCTGGTCGCCGATAATCTCATTCCTTACTTTTTACAGCCAGTCATTCCTATCACCAACGATCTTCTACCCTTAGTCATCAACTTTACCCTATTTTAACTCCCTGCCCTAAATCTTCGCGCTGTAACTTATAGAACGCGTTCCAGACTCGCATCACGAACAATTCACCATATCATCACCATATAAGTCACAATTGATATCTCGGTTCCACTTAAATCCATCATCGACAACCATCTATCCCTATCATAAAATATAATTAGATTCATTAAGAAAAACACCGTCTCTACAGAAAATTCACTATAACGCGAGAGGCGCGCTGGTTGGAACTCTAATCTAACTAATCTAGATCACAAACAAGGAAGCGCGTTTTAAAACAAGCTCCGAGCCATCACAGGCTGCAGAAAGCGAAGCAATCACCAATTTCTACACAGACAAACCCCCGTTTCGACCAAAACTACCTCCAACGCGTTAACAACGCGATCCAAGACAAACCTCGGATAATGACAGCCTCTCAGCCCGCCGTCCCCGGATATCCTTCTTCCCATCCACTTCAAGCAAGGATTCTCTTACCAGAGGAGATCTTCGCCAACTGTCCCAAAAAGCCCTAGAGCTCCTCACCACCGTCTTGCTCATGATTCCCAAGCCCAACAAAAATTACAACGATTCCTCTTCCCATCGCCTCATTGCACTGCCCAACATCTTAAGCAAAGTGTTCGAGGGAATCCTCCCCGCAAGGCTGCGAGAATTTATGACCACGTACGCTATCCTTCCTCCGATCCAGTGGGGCTTTCGCTTCGCCATGTCCATTCAGATTCCACAGCTCTAAACACCAGAAGGTGCATGCTCGCGACATTCCTGGACGTAGAGCGCGCATTCGATAGGGTAAGGTACGAGGAACTTCTTCAAAAACACCTTGCCGCCGGAGTCCCTTCTCAGTTTGTGCACATTATCCGTAGTTTGCTCATGCGCCGCCGCCGCAGTCTACCATCCCACAAGGTTTCATTTTATTCCCTCTTCTGTTCATTTTCTATTGACACGACATTTCACAACCTCAGAATAAATCCGTCACTCTGACGCAACTCACCAACGACATCGCGCTGTGGGCAGTATCGTCCTCCCCGGTCACTGTTTTCAGAAATCTGTCATGCAACCTAGCAACCCCAAAAAAAGACCCAGATGATTCTTTTTAGACACCCAACTTGTCCACGAAACAGAGTCTTTCAGATGACAAAGTTCATCTTGAATTGTGGAGCCAGCCACCTCCGGCTGTTTCTCACCGCAATATACCTAGGCATCATTGTCTCAAAAACCTGCTTTTGGGCCCAAGATAGCAAGCGATGCTGTGACATTGTAGCTCCCTTCTGCCGGTTTTGCACGGCGGCATCCGCGGTTGCCACAAGTGCGCCCAGTTTGGGTTATCTTCGTCTGCCTTGAGGCTGTCCCGCCCAGACTCGTGGGATCGCTACCATAGATTAAATAAAGGTCAGATATTTCACTCTCATATTCCACCAATGTTTCTATTTCTTGTCTCTGCACATTTAATTTGCAGCTCCGAGAATTTACCACGCCTACTCTTTTACGAGCGTTTCATGAAAAGTGCATACCACACTGTGCTACTTGCGTAGTACATGTCAAAATAGCAAGCTCTGGGAGTTGCTTTGAGCGAGAGAGAGAGAGCAATAGAATCTACAAATTTGTCAAAGTGAAAAATCTGACCTTTATTTAATCTGTGTCGCTACTCAGGAAGGAGAAAGCCGTGTATCAGAGATTACTTCGACTGGTTCGAAGGGGTTTGCTAGTTAGCCGGAATACATCCGATAGATGCCAGTCTCGACTCCATGCTTAGCGGCTTCGTGAAGAGAGCAATCGAGCAAAACCAAACCGCTGCTCTCAACACCCTTAGAACTCCCGCTGGTTCCTAGAAAACATAAAAGGAAGCTTAAACACCTCGTCTAAGCTCCGGACCTCCTTAACGATCTCCAACACATCCTACAGAACACACCCCACCGCAACAGCTTTATAACATCAATCTACTAAACACGTCTTTCAGTGCTCGAAATACCCAATCGCCAAATATACTAACCCTCCAGCAAAACTATTCCCACAATTCTACCTGCGCGTCGCAATTCTGTGTTATGCTTCAGTTTCCAGCAAGATTCAAAAGGCCCAGCATACGAGAGCGCCAGCAGAGATGGGACATAATGCTCTCTTTACACAATTGCCTTTGCAGCAGCAGCAATAACAGGAGTCGATAAATAACCGGCGAACTAGTTTGACATAATTTTCTCCGGACTGAGCAGACCCAATATATCACATGAAGTTTTGTCTCAAGTTTGCTGTCAAACCCAAATTCCACAACTTAATCTGTTTACAACTCTATAATAATCTACATAATAGGTTGTTCAAGCAGAAAAAGACAGAGGACTTTTAACAACTTTTACAATGGGTCAAAGATGAAGACAACTCAGTAGTGAAAAGTATTTTTTTAATTAAAATGGATGGATAGAAATGAGATTCTTATATGATTATTAAATTCTCAAGTATTAAAACAATTTTGCAAAATAAACTAGAAATATTTTTGACTGATGTTTGCATATTATACAAAGTGTTTTTAAAATGAGCCCAAATATTTGGCAGGCGCATACCTTGAGAGATATTAAGTCTATCTTACCCTATAACATCTTTGCCTAGAATGAACCGTTTCAGAGACACAGGGTACCAAAGTTTTATTTAATTTAACTTGTTTTTTCGATATATCAAAAACGAGGTGAGCCATCCGAATGAAATCTTCTACATGCTTGCTACTCTGAGTTGTCTACTGAACCTTTCCCTCCTAGATCCATATCGGTTCTTAGATAACTTGCTGTGTAACTCATTCTTAAGCAATTTTTGCTATTAACCGTTCATAGGTCTATGCTTTAACAGAATTGAGATATATCGGTCTGTATTTGACCTTCTGGTCTTCTGATTTCCGTTTTCCGATTTTCCTGTTAAGACTGATTTTGAAGTCTTCCATTTGTAAGGGAAATGTTCTTTTTCTCACCAGTACATTATTATTATCTCAGTGTATCTTCCGGGGAATTGCTCATTGCGGCTTTCACTTATCCTAACCTAACTTACTCTAAAGGCAACTTTCAGAAACTTAAAGGTAGACGCTATGATGGGATGGTTGACGATAAAAAGGTCGAGAATAGCTGACCGGCAATAAAACGGCCGGCCGCTGAATTAGCAACCGGTGCAGAAACTAAACGTCTCATAAATAAAAGATACTTTAAGTGTTGCATTGTTTTCTCTAGACTATCGATGGTTTTAAAATTACATTTCATGCAGGTATGAGAGATGCTCTTCAAGAAACACTGAGAAAATTTAAAGTGGCAAATTACAATTTTGGAGTATGTTTGACCAATATTTTTAATTATTACAGGTCTCAATTTGGTTTGATTAGTAAGACAGCCTACCGGGAAGTTCTTTCCAATCTGTTATAATCTGATTTTAAGAAGCTCCAGCACGATACTAGAACCTGCCATCTGCAATGTTTCTGATTTGGCGTTAGTATTTTTCTAATCAGAGATTTTCTAGATTACTAGATATATCGTATGGTATGAACGATTAGAATATTCTTGATGCCTTTGCATGAACTTTGTGTACTTTATTCGACTTTATTTTATATCTACATGAATAAACGAATGGTCTAACCAATCATGTAATAAGATAAGTAAAAATTAGGATGAAACAGTAAAATCAGAATATTTGCATTCTTCTTAGATTCCTCTTTCCCTTTATATAGTTGTTTGACTCGTGGAACCCTTTTGCACAACTGTAGTTACGTTTTTGGGTTTAATTAATACTAACTTTAAAACAAAACAGTCAGAAAACACTTGATTCTTTTCAATAAATTGTTAAATGCTCTGTTCTTAATCATAGGCGCTTCACCGGCAATGGATTCTAATACTTCTAAAAAGCCCTGACTTTAAATATCCCCAATAGGATGCTTAGCAGGTTTTGAAAAACTTTATCGTAGTGAAGGGACAATGATCATTTGTGACAAAGAGGCAAAGAGGTCTTAAGAAAAAAAATACATACAAATAAAAATAATCTTTTTCAAGTTCATGAACTCAAATAATCTTAATAAACTTCGCAAAACCAAGAATTTATGTTTTAAGATAAAACTAATCAAATTCTCGAAACATCTAAAGAATGGTTTCAGTTAGCTTTTCTATAACTCTGATAATAATGAAAGTAGTAAAAGGAACCAAATAGCAGAGCTAAAATTCTGGAGTCTAATGAAACACTTAATTTATCTATTAAACTGTTCGTTTCATTCGACGCTTTTTTCTGATCGTATAGCTAATCCAACCGGAAGCCTTAGGAAGGTGGAATTTATTTTCTATTGTTTTTGTAGCTACTTTAATCCATTTTCTATTTTTTTTTCTCTTACTATCTCTGCTCATTAATATCGCTAGATAACGTAAATATACTAAAATTGATTGCTTTAGGTCAGTTACTTTATTCAACCTGAAAAGTTTTGCTATAACTTCTAAAAGTTCATTTTTGTACTTGTTATTTAATTATTTAGAAGCTTGACTAACTTGAATCAGTTTAAATTGATCATTCCAAATTAGACTTTTTTGTAGTTTTAAAAGTTCTGATATTCTACATGTTTAAAGCATTTCAAAATCTTGATTAAGTTATCGAAACCAAGTCGAGTAGTATAAAGTAAATTTACAGTCTGATGACGTCATATTTTTGATTTTTGGTTTAACAGTTAAGAAATGCAACTTGAAACTTGAGAACTGATGCTTTTTTTATAATAAAGCATATATGAATTGAAATAAGTAAAATAAAACTTGTGTTGGTTGGCTTTTCACCAGTGTGTTTCTCACTTATCATACCGCATAACAAGACTGCGATTCATACCGTTTTTTGTTTTCGCCTGCCTTTTTTTAGAGAAAACAATGGTGCTCGACTAAATGAATAGTATTGGTGGTTTTTGGTCTTGCTATTGGCAAGTGATACCTATATATGTCCCTATCTACATTAAAGTTGTCTTGCCACCTGCGACCCAAGGTCAGAAAAAAAGTTATCTCTTAAGCCAAAGTGGTTGTGTTACCACTATAGACTTATGTACAAAGCTATTTACAAATATTCTTACTGGAATTTACTGATACGGGTTTTTTGTGACTCATGGGAATTTTGTGGCACACATATGCCAAGATAAGTATGTAGTGAGTTGTAGCTAAAGATTCTTCAAACCAAAAAACCGAAAATTCGCTCACGCGCTGACCTCGGCTTGGTATAACCTGTCCCAAGAATACTTCTCGTTCTATCACAGGCGGGCTTATTGTTTCGGAAAACTTTTTTAGGAGTGCATTAGACAGTTCAGTATAATTGATGCTTAATTCTTGTTAAGATTCAGTCAACAAGGCTTAGCTTCAAGGTACACTATTCAGAAGTTTGTTGTTTTAGTATTAACTTGAACGGATCAAGCTGAAATAATCTTTATTTGGCATGTATCATTCAATAATCATCACCATAATACTTCCTGTAGCGCCCATAAGAGAAATTGAATCCGGCTAGGAAAATCAAAACGTCTTATGGGCATTTTCATGCTGAACTATTAGAAACAAAAAGTGTCGGTATAACGAGGAAGTTATGGCCGAAAAATGAAAATCAAAACATTCTGTATACAACAAAGTTAGGCAATTGTGTATTATGCATTAAATTAAATTTAAATTTAATAAGTAAACGCTTAATTATAGTAATTAATGCGATAATGTACGCAAAGTATAAGGTGTTTTCAACGTACTATCGGGTATTTCAATTAACATTAATCAGCCCAGTTAATTTATGTAGTTTTACTACAAACTTTTAAATGTTTGAGATTTGACAGAGTTATATTTAATTGGTTAACCGTAATTATAATTACATACACTTCGTAAAAGTCAAATTTACTAAGATAACGAATATTAATTAGTGCACTTGGACATAGATAAATTTGGTTGTACCTGACCTGCAGTTATTAATTATTAATTTTTCTGCACCTGTGCAATGCATCTTCTCATATTGATAATAACTATTATTTATAATATTAATCTAATTAGAACATACTTAATGTAATAAAAATGCTCTTTCAGCAAAACAGCATTATCAGCAGATTTTTTCAAGCTAAACCAAGAAGCAAATTGACCTCGTATGAAAATTGCATTTATCAAATACTTAGTAATGACTAATTACCTCAACGTCACTTCTTAAACAGCGTGGAAAATTCTTAAATTCTCCTTTGTAACAATCTGCACTCCACATTCCATGAGTTTTTGTTTGGACGCAAACATTATCATCTTTGCATTTTTCTTCTGTTGCCACAAAAAACGTACTTACACACAAAATTAGCACTGCAACTTTAAGAAACGACAACATTGAGAATTCCTAAAACAAGAAACTTCGTAGACCATTATTTTCACACATTCTAGAAAGATTACAAAGTGCAAAATAAACAGAAAATTTCCAAGTCAACCTTTCTGTGATAAAAGCACTATAAATAGGTATTTGGCAACATCTTGTTTTTCATTTTTTGAAAAGAAAAAGTAACAATAGCACCAAATGCACATACATATAAGTTCTGTAGATAACTAACTAATATTATTCATTAAAAATTAATTTATAGTTAAAAACTGCCTTTTACTTTCGTAGATAGTATACTTGAACGAATGATAACGATGACTGTTTTAGAAAAATGCGGTATTAATTTCATGAACTGTGTTATCAGCATAAATAAATAAATATTATCTTCAACGAGGCATTGATTGTGATTAGGCTCTGAATGCTGCAGCATTAATCACATTTTTTTATAATTAACAAAGTTTATCAACATTGGAAACGAAAAGTAGTATGTAAATCTTTTTTTTATTACCTGATAACAATATTAATCCGTTTATTACTAATCTGCACTTGGTAATTTAAAAAAAAGTCGTACATACACAGGTACTCACTTTTTATCATGATACAATCGAAATTATTGTAATTGCTAAAGGAATCCCATATAAAAGATTTTATTGAAAATTCTATCGCTCCGGTTTAAATTGTCCGTTCATCGTTACATCTTCCCGTTAACTAACTTTAACTATCTAAATTGCAGAATTGAACTTAACTATGAACTCTGGCTTTCAAGAAATAACGAGGATAATGAATATTTAAGTGTCACATACAAGAATTATTCACACCGAATGTTTGTTTAGAGAAAATTCGACTGACTGTTGTAGCACCGGAAACAATGTTAATCTTTTTAATACAACAAATGATCCGAATGAACTATTACATTAATTGATAGGGAGAGTCTATTGGGATATACAGTACTGCAATTCAATGGAAATAATAAATGGCTTCTAATTCATTTTAAACTTCTTTTATGTTTATACTCGAACCGAAAGAGATTTTTAAAATTCCCAAAATCGATAAATTAAACTGGAACGATTTATATTACATAGTGTGTCAGACAAGTTTATTTTTAGTCGTTTTGATAATAATTGATGAAAAAAGCTTACAAAACAATTTGTTGTTGTATACTTTAAGAATTCCCAACCAAAAAGTAAAGGCGTTTTTTAATTATGTCTAATAGAGATAGCGCATGCGTCGAGCTTTAACATCTCTCATCTCTACTGCATCAACCATCGCTGCGCTTGGTAAGGCCATCTCATTCTCACAAAATGACTAGTGTTGCCAGTTGGCAAAAAACCTCTTTAAATGTAATTTAACCTTAATTTTTCTGTTTTACATAATATTCGTTATCGATGTATCAAGAGAAGCAGAATTTCTATGTTCGCAGAAACCTGTTTGTCATTACCAAAGATATCTCCATCTGTGATAATGAAAAATTAGCAATTTTTGGATTGGCGACACCGCCAATCTTGGCCCACTAAGTAGTGTCTTCTGACGGCGATATTTGTCACTGTTTGTCACAGAAAAGTCACCGATGTAGAGCAGGGGCCGACCACCAGCTTGGGGGGCTCTGGGCTAATACTGTTTGGGGACCCTCCCAATTAACCCGAGTTTGGGCTAGTTGTGAAGACCATTCGCCATTTTACTGATAAACTGTTTTTAATCAATTTTAAACAGGAAAGATTATAGTCAACAAACATTAAAGAATTTTTTTTATTTTTTATTATATCTCCTCCCATAATGCGACATTCAATTTAACCTTAGGATTTCATCAGTACCTAAAGGGGTATGTTGATATCTGTATCTAAAATTTTGGTATCAAACTAAATGTATCACCCAACTACCTTTCCTTGCTTCTGATAATATTATAAAGCTATTCCAGTTAAATAATAAGAATTTTTATGGACTAGTATTAATTGTAATAATATCAGATTTTGATAAATAAAAGAAAACAGCAAAAAGGCTCACGTTGGTGGGACAAACGTTTATTTCAAAAGTAATTTTATGAAACTAGAAAAACTTTAAGTTAGTTGAAAAATTCTACGTGTATATTAATGACCGATTACGAATACTTGGCTTCATTAATTTAAACAGCTAGAATTTAAATTCATATTTATTTTCAATCACGTCACCGAGGGTCGTATTCTTCTCCAGTTCTTAAACGAAGATGCATATTGTAGTAACACAAAGTAAAATACAAACCACAGACGTGTCACGCAAATATCGACCAGACAGCTGAGTCAGACGCTGTTGACATAAGGGTCATTTTCCCAAAAGCATCTGCAAGAGAAGCCTTAGGTACAAGGGAGATTCCAAAAAGTAATAAACATTGATGGAATTCTGAAATTGAGGAACTTATAGAAGGAAAAAAGAAACTTTATCAAAAATGGCTCAACACAAAAGATCAAGAGGACTCAAAATTATATACGATAGATAAGAGCAACCGTGATGATAGTCGTTATAATACATAGACAGACGGCCTCAAGTGAAAATACCGAGCGTGATTCTAGATCAATGATAGTAGCTAAATGAAAGGTTGAAAAATAACAGTAAGTGCATAGCGCGTGATAATGTTGAGGATGATGTTGAAACAAGTAAAGCAAACCGGAACGATCTTATTATTTTCAAGATGTGGGTGCACAATGTGTTTTTTATCCGTACGATAGATAAGATATTTAAGATGTAAGTGCTAACGCTACTTTGGATCCACGATAGCTTGCCTTAAGAAAGTTATAAAGCAAAACGATGAGAAGCATGACGTAAAGGTTCCGTAGGCTAACGTGCTACAGAACGGCGATGCAGCGAAAGGCCTAACTTAAAACTGAGATTCTTCCGGTGTTCTATGAAACTCGCGGAACCCCTATAATATGCAACTGGAACGAGGGTTCAAGGCGATTTCAAGTGTTACTGCTGAAGGTGGCGTTGTTGGAAAACATAAAGTACGACGGTAGGCCGCCATAGGCGGCCGCAATAAAAAACGTGATCCTACATCCACGATAACTTACCTTGAGAAAGTTAAAATGTAAAAGAAAATAAAATAAATGACACAGGAGCTTTGTACACAGAGCTGGAAAGCAAGCCATGGTTATTTTCTCCATTGGCAAATTGTTATTGTCTTGTTGAAAGTGTGGTTGTGGAAGAAGATATCTACGTGTTGCACTTGATTCTAATGTTAGCTGAATTTCAAAGGTCGTGATGTGGAGCCCGCGGAAGGGACAATGCATACTATTTTGTCTGTTGCGAGTGATGTTGACGGATAGATCAAAACGACGGAGAAAGAGAAGATTTACGTTGCAAAAAATTGCAAACTGTTGTTGGCTGATTGGACATACAAACGGCATACAGGGCCATACTTCCATACACGCCCGTTGCGGAGGTAGAGACCTGCATGGGCCAGTTTTTTAGCCGGACGTTTACTTTAACTTAGTTAAAAAAAATATCAGATTTTTGCCGTTTGGACGTACCAAGTCGTTCGAGCCTGTTAAGCAGCTCGGGTCTATCTGCCCTGTCGGGCTTGTCGAACCTATCAAGCTTAGGGATGGTCGGGTTTCTCTGTACTAATCCAAAGTGGACGATGTTTATTTTGTACTTCTAAATATATTTACAACTTTGACCTGGTGCTGTTGTTCATGTAAAAAACAGCGAGACTGATTGTTAAACAAAGGTTATGTGGAAAGACAGTTCCAAATTTTACTTTTTTTTTAGCGGACCGAGATCTTTTTCGCACTGACATGAACAAACTAAAGTCAAAGGTCAGTGAATGCCAGTTGTTTATAATCCGAATCAGCTCCGGGTAGAACTGCCCGATCCGGAACTTGGGTTTAGCCCTGGTAGGCCTCAGTTTAAAAATTTATCAGACTTTTTAGACTCGTCCGACCTTTCGTACTTTTAAAGCCGTTTGGACCTGTCGGGCTTGTCAGACTTGTCGAGCTTAGAGTTGGTCGGGCTTTTCGGAACGTTACTTCTGTACTGATCCGAAGCGGACGATGCTTTTTGTACTTCTCGATATATCTACAACTATGACCTGGTGATGCTGTTCATGTAAAAAACAGTGAAACCGATTGTTAAATAACTGTTATGTAGAAAGAGAGTTCCAAATTTTACGTTTTCTTTACCGAGATCTTTTTCCTACTGAGCTGAATGCACTAAACCGCACTGGAAAGCAGATTACTTTCATACAGAACCAAAACGCGAAATTTTCCTGTAGCACTGGACAGAGATCTTTTTTCCACTGACATGAACAAACCAACATCAAGGTCTGGTGAACTCCAGTCGTTTATAACCCAAATCACCTCCGGGTAGAGCTGTCCGACCCGGAACTTGGGTATGGGCCGGGCCGGGCCTAATTCTAGAAATTTATCAATTTTTGGCCCTATCGGGCCGCCTGCGCCGTTTGGAACTACCAAGCTGTTTGGACCCGTTGAACCGCTAGGGTGTTTGGGACCTGTCCGATTGTTCATACCTGTCGGGCTTGTCGAACCTGTTAAGCTTAGGGTTGGTCGGGCTTTCGGGCGGTTATTTCGGTACTGACCCGAAACGGACGATGTTGGTACTGCGCTGAACCGAGAACTTTTTTGTACTGACTCGAATAGGCTTAATCTTCGTATTGATTTGGATAAGCATTATTTTCAAACTGAATCGAAAAGGAGCATTCTCGTACCGCACCGTAGATTGGATGAATTTTTGGATTTGTCGGACCTGTCGAGCCCCTGTCGAGCCGTTGGAACCTCTCAGGCCGTTAGAGCCTCACGGGCCTGTCGAGCCGTTTCGAGCCGGTCAAGAAATTACCGGCTTTCTTCGGGCTGCATCAGGTATATTCCCAGTCAGGCCGGGACGAGTCAGGCTTGGAAGTTTCGACTTGTGCAGGGCTCTATGGGGAGGGGTAAATAGTGGCAGTAGTAAGATACAAACGCACTCAAACGGAAATCTTAGAATTTTCTAAGGTAGCAAATTAATTTTTTTAAGGTTACATTTTCATATGTTTGTGATACATGAAACGGTTCAAGACGGTGGTGTTATTGGAAAAAGTTAAGCACGACGTAGAAGTGTTAAGGGTGATTAAGTACGGAAACCGCCAAAGACTGCCCATTCTTATAATAAATTAGAATAATTTGCAAATACTTATTTGAAAATGGTCGCATGACAGTAGGCTAGCACAAGTAACCTCAAGTGTAAGCGCGATTCTTGATTCACGATAAATTTACCTTAAGAAGATTAAAAACAAAAGAACGAGAAGTATGACGTAGGAGTTTTGTAGATAAATGTGCGATGCTTTCCGAAGGAGCAATGTAATTTTATGGCGATTAAGATCATTTCCAGGTAGGTTTAGGGTTAATCATGTTACGTTAGAAGCTGATTTGAATCTGACAACCTTTTAAGATAAAATGCACTTAAGCTGCACCATAAGCACAAAGCATTAACAGTATATATATTTATTTACTTTGAATCGCAGTTTAATTCACCTTGAGATACACAATAAACAACATGTAAATAAACCCAAATGCCTTCTTAATTTACTTTAGCATTTCTGCTACCAGAAGTGCGACACTTGGCTTGAATCGCTTGAAGTCCATCGAACTATTTACTATTACAATACGCCATTTGCTGACGTGAACTGTCATTTTTCCGTGCTAGCAAGTTCCAAGAGCGGAGACGCTGCAAGTGGGACAAACCGGTATGCGTGGAGAATCGCTGTTTAGGTTGCATGGTGGATGATTAATACAATAATTTAATAGCAAAAAATTAAAATTTGGGACTTTTCCCACACAACCTCAATTTGACAACAGGTCAACAGTCTGCGACCAAGGGAAGCAAGTAAATAAATCTATATTGACGTCTACAAGAAGCTTTATTTGCATATCTTATTACGCTACAGAGTATGCCCGTGGACGACCAACCTACTTAACGCTTTAGGGTATGGAAGGAGAAGAGTTATAGATACTCATCCTCTGCCGAGTCTAGCCCTTCAAACTGAATTCTTTCTCAAAAAGGAAGGAGCACTGTAAACTCCAAGCTAACCTCGAATCCACCATCTACCACGCCCATGAATACCATTCCACTCGCACTTTCCCGCCCCCAAGGGGAAATCGCCGGTCCCAACAATCGGATCCACACCTGCTTGGTGTCTGCACTACCTCAAGCTCAGGTGAATTTTAAGTCCTTCTCCGGACTTCTCAAGCGAATTCCAATCCAAGTCACCTCCACAAACCTCTAGATCCCTGTTCCAGTTTCCTACTTTCGACCTCTCGGGCAATAACGTTAAGGCGGCGCTGGAAGCAGACAGCATCAATTTCACACATGTGAGACACGCTTGATGCGGGCGGTCACGACCTGCAAAAAGTTTCCAAATATGTTCCTAACCCAGGGGTTCCGTATGTACCTTCATGCCGAATCGTCTCATGTCCCAACTGTCCAACCGGTTCAGTGAGCAAAATGCCTTAAATTCGACCATACCACCTTTAATTGCCAGGTCTGGCGACCGACCTGCGTAGTTGTGGGGCTTTCCATCACGTTCCTGCTTGCACCTAAATTGCTACAAAACCCGATACGTAGCGTTTTCGCTAAAATACCCCAACTGCCCTTCCTAATCTGTAGCCCCCGAAAACTCCGCTCCCCTCAAACCTTCCCAGGATCTTTACCCCCTTTCGTGTTTTTAATTCTGTTCACTTCTTTATCATTTCCCTCCTAAACTTATTTCCGACACACCGAGAACATATCCTGAAAATCTCTGGTTCAAACCTTCTTCTTCTAACTGGCTACACGTTGCCTTTATTGACCAGGCCTAAGTCTTCCATTCTTCCTCTCCCTTTTACGAAATCCCGTAATGGCTAATATTGCAGCAGTGAATGCCTATGGCTGGAGCCGCAAACACCTGCTCGTCGAAAACCTAGTCGTCTCTATAACCGAAATTCATCTAAAAAATTCCAATCCCTTACCCTTATAGAGTTCCAAATAGATGGGATTCGTGTGTCTCTCGCTATCCACTCTTACCTTTCCTCTACCCTCTTGGACCTTCCTTCAACACATCCCTATCACGACCGTTGCGCAGCCTCCCTGTTGGTCCTACTCAGATTTTTTCCCTATACATCCCACTCAACGACGCATTCCCTGGAAAGTTTGTGGAGTAAGTGGCCGCCTCATTCTGGAGAGCAGTGATCTTAGGCGATTTCAATGCCCTAACTGATACCATCCTTCACCTGCCCTTCTTTAGAATTTCTAACACAGATGCCACCTTTCAGTGTCACATTGGTTCGTCTATTATTGATCACATCGTGATCACTGATTTCTTAATAAAGTTCTTCGCGGATCCTACCTCCATCGCAAGCGACCACTTTCTCTTCTACTTTAACCATCCGGAAATGGAACCGTGCCAATTGGCTTAGATTCCAGAAATACATCAACACACATATGCTTGAAAAGTCCCCCCTCATTACAATCCTAGAAATCGACTCTGCTGTTACATACTCTCATATTACACCATCAAGCAGCAGTAGAGGAGTCAGTAAAATCATAAAACTTGACCGCCCTCTTTTCCCCACATGTTACACAGCTCATCAAGCGGAAGACACGCGTCTACAAGTAATTTGTCAGAAAGATTTAAAGAGGCGCACTGGGTGGCTCTGTGTTTTAGCCTGGATCATCGGGATGGTTCTCTTCTACAGCAAGCTAGAAACCCTGAAATTATGAAAATCACAACGACCAACTGCCATAGACCCCCAAGCGCAAGCTTAGAACTTCGCCGATCTTCTTGCCTAAGTTTGCGTTCGACGACGCCCAAATCTGCCTCGTCCATAGATAAATTCAGAACGACCAAATCGTGTCGCCCGTCTTAACTGTTGCCTCATCACCAGAGTTCAACGCAGCTCCTCCCTCACAGAAATTTTTAGAATATACGGATCCCACAGTAATGGCACACTGACTAGAAGAACTCTTCGTCGAATTTCTTTAACGCGTGCTTTAGATGTAGCTATTTTCCTTTAGCATGGAAGTCAGCGACATTGGTAAACCTAATAGAGACCCCCACTGACCCCTCCTGCTATCGTTCCGTTGTCCTTCTCAACTTCTAGGTTTTACTATTTCTACTTTATTTCGAAATTGAGAATCCGCAGCCGACTAAGAGCGCAGCTGGATGTTCTTCGTCTGAAGCTGGTTCCACCATCACTTTTACTATCTCCGTCTCTATTCCAATCTTCTTTCGGGGATTGCATAACAATCTGCTTGGTACTCGACAAATTTGGTGAGCCAACCAAAACTTATTTCCACTCCTGGCGACACTTCATTAATTAAATACAGTAGGCTTGTTCCAACATAAATCTCAAACTATCCCTGACTGTCACGAGTTTACGCAGAGAAAAGTTTTTCGGACAAGATTTCCTCTGCACAAACTCCTGACAATCAGGGATAGTTTGCAACTAGTTTAAGAGTTATGTTGGAACAAACCTAGTATGACTGAAGAGGAGGCTTCTCCTAACCGTTCTACCGCCTTCAGAGCGGATATGAAAACTTTAATTTGATTGATTGATTGTAACGCAAGGATATCTAAGATAATTCCTTTCTGTTGGTTCATTGTTAAGTCGCTGAATAAATCATTGTATGTAACGTACGAGCGTTTCAAGCAAATCAAAAGCCTCTTTAACTCAAGTTTACTCAAAGTAAGTTTTTGTACTGAATTAAATCTATAGATATAAAAATAACATTAAACTGACTTAATACGTTTAAAGATGTGGATATGTTGCATTTCCTAACATCTTCGCATGTGAGAGGTACATTAACACACATTTTGGTACTCTGTATCTTGGAAAGAATGCATTTTTGGGCATTTATTGTTTGATGTAGTTGTGTGGATGATTGACTTTAAGTCTGACATTGTTCAAGGCTGTAAATAAGAAGGGGTTCTAAGGATTTATTCCCCAACATCAGTTTATCCAACGTGCAGTTTTTATGATTTCGTAGATAGAACTAGAATTATTACAGGTTCAAGCTTTCCGGAAAAAAAATCCAGCCTACGGCCTTGTCTGACATAATAAATATTAGTTTTTTAGTATAGGAACGAATCATTGCAGTCAGTAAACAAGGTAATAATAAGAATTAACTTCAAATTAGTTACCAACCATGCTTTTCGTGTAGGATAATTCACGAGATTTGGTGACATTGGAAACAACGCCTGCTCGATCATACATACATACCATTGTTAACGTACGCGAAGCGCGGTAGTTACACTACTGGCTGATATAATAGTGTTATCAACAAAACAAATAAATAAATAAAATAAATACTTAGGATATAAATTAAATAATTGTTGGTTTTAACACTACCAACGGTTACGATTACTATTTTTATAATATCACTTTCAATTTAACTACTAATCATAATTATAGACTACTGATGACTGTTGGATTAATGAAGTAAGTACTAATGTCAAGTAAAATATCTATTGCCCCTAATCACACTTAATAATTAGTAGAAAATGTTAATTATTAATGCGAATGGAAAGTTTATAGACTCGATTATGAATTGGTATTAGTAAAATCAAAAATTACTGAATGCTCTTGTGTAATACTTTATGAAAACGAATAAAAATAAAAAAAGATTCGTAAATCGTTTTAATAATCAACACTTGGATGTTTATTTTGCACTTTTAGTTTCGTTTTGCCTCATAATAAATTAACAATAAGCGCTACTTACTTTTAAGAATATTTCCGCTGTTTTCGATGTCAACAATGTCAAATTAAGAGCTAGCACGTTCACTGAAGCGTTTCACCGACAAAATAATATTCATTACAGAGTAACGTTGTTATACAATACACGCAGATTGAAAGAGAAGTTAGATGCGATATCATTGTGAAGATTTCAACGTTTTTGTTTTAATATACTGTCATTTTTATTATTGTTTGATTGCTATACAACAACGAAGAAAACCGAAGTGAATGCGTGAGATAACAACTAGAAGAGGGCAGAGGTTGTTATTATATTATTATCGTGTAGTACTTGTTACATAAAGATATATAAAGTAAATTTAACAGGCTTTTATAGTGTTTAATTGTACATTATTACTCTCGATATTAATCTCACTGTATTACTAAAAAAAAATTGGAATCAGCAACGCGGTTTAATTTGATTGCAATCTGTAAGTGAGATGTTGATAATAACAATTAGGAAGTCCTTGATTACATCCAATTGATTACAGTCAAGTACCTAAACGCAAAAAGGGTTCATTTACGTAAAACTCCTAATACAACATTTTTACATCTTTGCAGTGACAAACGCAAACTAAATATTTTGGGATCCTTCAAAGAATACAAAGTTCCTTTACTGCACTTGCTCATGAGACTATAAAATTTGCTTTACTACTCAACTTAGTTTCGATAACTTAATCAAAATTTTGAAATGGTTTAAACAAGCAGAATCTTAGAAATTTTAAAACCGCAAAAGAGTACAATTTGGAATGATCATTTAAAACCCATTCAAGTTATTCAAAATTCTAAATAGCTAAATAGCAAGCACAAAAATGAACTTGTAAAATTCACTGTTTAATTAACAAAATATTAACCGCTACGTGCAATTGTAATTATTGCAAAAAATTCTGATTGCTCACAAAAAAAGTTGTTAAAATAGTAATTGGAGACCAAATGCAAGTAAATGCCTTAAAAGGGCTTCAGTGTACAAATACCAATTTATCCTGGGGAACAACACCAATGTAAAGTTTCAATACTAGGCCAGTCAATATCGACATCAAAAAGGCAAACATCACAAAAATTCGAGTAGTTCTAATTTTTTAATATGTTGTTAGGACCCATACGGGTAGTATAAATCCAGATTTGCAACCCCGAAAAACCTGTGCTACCTGCATAGTGGCCAAAAAACAGCGACATTTTCGCACTTGCCTTGGTTTTTTGATCATATCTCCTAAACTAAGCGTTCTACTGAAACAGTTATTCACATCTTTTTTAAAGTAAAATTTTCCCCAATCTGAAATTAAGATGAACTTTGTACGTCCATTAGTTACCGAGATACGGCTTTTCAAAGATTGGCAACTTTTTCCAAAAAGTAACATTTTTTCGTTACGGTCATGTTTGGAGCTAAATATTAGCAAAAAGACTTACCCTACAATAAAAGCTATCGACAAGAATTTTTAGGAAATTTAATTAGCTTTAATTTAAGCGCAAGACGGTGCCCGTGAGCCAAATAGTTTTTTCAAAAATGGCCAAATATCAAAACACCCTTGCTAAATGCATTTTTATTTCCTAGACTTTATCGCTTGACAAGACCTGATTTGTTGCTAAAATTGTCTGGAGGCGATAGAAAACAACGAAATTATAAAGAATTAATTCCAATAAAAAGATATTGTCCTCTATCTTCTAAAAACGTGGTTTAGTACTCACCCCCCATTCCCAGTGACTAACCACCTACTTTCCATCGCTAGTGGAATTGTTGGAGATGCTGAGATCAACTGCCACTTGGCCCAAGAACTGGAAACTGAAGGCGTGAAGCAAATTGTTGATACCACGTTTGAGACGGTAAAATTTAAACGGAAGGAAAAAGTGAACACCTTGGCACGATCACCAGCTCAGTGAAAGTGGCCAATAAGAGAGTTGATCTAGACGCTCTTACGATTTTCCAGAGGGTCTGCATCACCAAACATTTAGATGAGCAATTAAAGAAACACTTTGAGTATGAGTTGGCGCCATACCCATTGTCACTTTTCATTGAAAAGGGGATGCGAAAAGAAACAAAGTCATTCTTCTACTCGTCATTCACTCCACTCCCTGACAACATCATCGCAAAAAACACAACATTCTTCGTGGTGGATGGTGCTTATCTGATCCACAAGGTAGTTTCGCATCGCAGTGACTCAGTCAGAGCGTCAGCGTCAGCTACGTGTTCAACCATTTTGAGAAAAATGTTGCAGTGATTTTCGACGGATACCCAGAGGATGCAACCTTTATGAGCACAAAGACAGCTGAATGTTTGCATCGCTATGCTGCTCTCTCTACCAGTATAATGAAGTTTGAGAAGTCGACACTAATTAAAGTACCTCAAGAAAAAGTACTTGTCAATGATCAAAACAAACGTCGTCTGATTGAAATGATCTGCACTGAGTTCAATAAACAGGGGATTGAGACCAAACAATCTGCAGAAGACGCTGACGCAGATATCGTCAGGACTGCTCTCTCTAAGAATTCATCATATGAAAATGTCATAGTGATTGGGGAGAATGTGAATTTATTGGTCCTGCTCAATAATTTGGGTTTCACCTCTAAGAACGTATACTTTCAGAAAAGCGACAGAAGTGGGTCTGGGTGCATCCATTTTCCACCACCTTATTCGCCTGTGGAGACCTTGCACACACAAGGATTAGCGCTATTTCTTCTTGCCTTCAGTGGCTGTGACACCACCTCTGTCAGTGGCTGTGACACCACCTCTGCCCTATTCTGGCAGGGGAAAACAAAATGGTGCGGTGTTTTCCAGAAAAATTTCCACTTTACAGAGCTGGCGAAAATATTTTTGCAACCAGATTCCAGCGAGGAGGCGATAGCCACAGCTAGTGAGAAGCTCCTCGTGGTTAACTATGGAAGAGATGACGCCGAGTCTCTAAACAGCCTCCTTACACGTGCTTCGTCAAGTCAGCAGCCACAGCCAAAGTAAACCTTGCTCGCCTCCACCCCATCAAAGACGCTGCAAAGCACCACGGTTTTCGCACTTACTATCAAGTACAGAAATGATTGCGGGTGGAAAAAAACCTAAACGAATGGGGTTGGTCCACCAGCCATCTAGGCCTACTCACCATCACTACGACAATGGCCCCAGCCTCTCAATCGCTCCTAAAAATGCTGTCGGGCAAGTGCAAAAAAGGGTGCTCTGGGGCCTACACTTGCCGAAAAGCAAGCCTAACATGCTCGGCACTCTGCAGGTTTTGCAGAGGCCAGTCTTGTACCAATCGTGCGCTGATCGATATGGACGACGACGACGACGAAGATTGCAAAAACACAAAAACAAAAAAATTGCCAATCTTTAAAAAGCCGTAACTAATAGGCATATAAAGCGCATTTTAGTCTCGAATTATAGCAAATGTAATCTACTTTAAAAAAGATATGAATAACATTTCGTAGAACGCATAGTTTAAGAGATATGATCAAAAAACCAAAACAAGTGCAAAATTTCGCTGTTTCTTAGCCACTACGCAGGTAGCGCAGGTTTTTCAGGGTTACAAATCTGAATTTATACTACCCACAGAGGTACTAACAACATATTAAAAAATCAAAACTATCCTAATTTTTGCGATAACTTATGTCGATATTGACTGGCTATATTGCGTAATCGAAGAATTTCCAATCTTGAAGTCCTCGATTTCAGGAATTCCAGCAAGATTCTACGTTTTGTATCACTCGGAAAGTTCCTGATAGCTTGATTAAAAATTCGACATTAATTTAAAACGATATTAACTCAAATA